>JARYGA010034278.1:0-35106 GCA_030545235.1 Helianthus tuberosus | reverse complement strand
TTTGCAATTTCTAAACACCCCTATCTTTGTTGATAATGAGGCAGCGATTAATATTACTAAAAATCCAGTACATCACGCTAAAACCAAACATATTGAGATTCGTCATCATTTCATCCGAGATTGTTTCGAGAAGAAGTTGATACGAATTGAGAAAATCCACACTGACGATCAAAAAGCTGATTTACATACCAAAGCATTTGATAAAACTCGTTTTCAGTATTTGCTAAAACTGAATGGTATGAAGCTTTTATCAGTGTTGGAGGAGATTCTTGGCATTGATGAAGGTGATATTGTAGATGATGTTGAGAAGCAATCTGCAATGGTTTGTCGATTTTTTACTTGTTTTGGTATTTAGGGGGAGTATATGGTAATATTTCAGAAAATACAAAAACAATAAAAATGACAAAAATACAAAAACATGAGATATTTTCAAAATCCAAAAACAATAGAAAATCAGAAAAGAGCTTGTGTAAAAAGGGAAAATGATAGTACATCGGCTTGACAGTCACGGTATGCTAAAGAAATGTAATGTTTATATGCGTTAAACAGTCTCGCTGATGATATGCCGATAGGTTTTTACATATTTAGTAGGTTTGTTCGGGATATAAACCTAAATCTTTACTTGCTTATTTCGTGGGGAACACTACTTGGATATATAGGTAACCCCTGAAATCTTGTTTGAAAGATTCCTTTTTCTGATATACTAGGTCTTTATACTCAGTGATATCTGGGGTATTATTCCGGGACTTCTGCTGAATGGAAGTTCTGACCTAGTCCTCGAATAATACTTTCCGCAATGCTTGAAACATAGCATCACCCTCAGCATATATGATAAGACAATAAAATTGCTTAGCAATGCTGTTGTAAAAAAAATCCTCTAAAGGGGACACACCCAAAAGTTGAGTCATGATCTCTCTGCTGAACGGTAGTTCTGACCTGAGCTCTCATGATTCTTCATAATTTATTAACCCCTTACAGATATCATTTGTAGTATTCTCACCTGTAAGACCGAATATTGGGATCTGGATACGGGAGTATATTCAAGAGGTGGGACACACGTATAAGTTTAAGTCTTTAAAACATTAAATCCGTATCCTGGACAGATTGAAAATTGTGTGAGAATTTAAGTGGATCAGTATATCGACAATCTATGCGAATTGTTTAATTCTGAGTATGTAATTGAAGCTTAATGGTACTTGTGATTTGTCGAATAGCTGATATGATTCCCTAACACGCTCAACAAAAATATGTATGTAAATAGTTTACTTTTACCGCATGTTAGTTCTGTATTTCATTTCTAGTTTAGAACTTTATTAAAAATTCAAAAAGATTTTACATTTCTGCTTTATTTTTGACAAACCAAAGTGGAGAGTTGTTTTTCGGATTCGAATTCTGAAAGATGAAAGCAGATGCAGGAAGGTTTCTGGACTGGATAATGAGTCGTGAACTAAACATGATAAGTTTGAGAAAGTTGAAACGTTGAAGCAAGTTCATTAACTTGAAACTTGTAATTTTCAGAAAAACAAATTGTATTAAATGTCAGTGTGTATTATCTCTGATCAACCAAGGTCATTAAGTTGGACTTGGTAGATAAATTGAGTAATCAGGGTTATTAACTTGGACCTGAATACTTAAGTGGATTTTTTTTTTAACACTGAAGATTGATTGGTAAGTTTGAATTGAATCTATTATTGTCATATATCTTATATTTAGGTAGAGATTGTGCAGGTAATAGGAATCCCCATGGCAACAAAATGTTAAAGTTTAATCCAGAATTCGAACCCTAGCTGAGCGAGAGGGGGAGTCTGTGAAAAGGGGGAGTTCACTTTCTGGATCAACAGTTAACGGGGAGACTAAAGATGGAGCAAGGATAAATTCCTGAACCTATGAAGAGAGAGTTTTGACATGTGAAGACAAGTATTGAAAAGAGACCAAGACTGAAGATTCAATGCCGAAGACTTCGTCAACATCCAAGGGGGAGTCTGTTGGTGCACTGAATGTCTGTTAACTACGTCTTAGTTGAGTCTTAGGTCTAGATAGGTTAGATTGGAGCTCGGAAATGAAAAAGTGGTTTTAGAGTGTAATTCCGCTCGAAATGACATTTATGTCATTTGGAGCGAAATCAAGTCTTTATGTAATTCCGCTCCAGATGTTGTTAGGTAATTCCGCTCCAACATAAATTGGTGATTTCGCTCCTAATGAAAGTAGATGATTCCGCTCCTGAGTGTTCTTAGATGATTCTGCTCGTAATGGTTGTGTAGTTTGGAGCGGAATCAGGACCTCTATAAATAGGGTTCGGCTGTTGTCATTTGTAACAGTTGGAGCGGAAACAGGTCTTGTGCTAGGTGTCGAATTGCTATCAAAATTTACTCAGAAAGCATTAATAGAAAGGAAATTGAAAGGATAAAGTTGTGTGACTTCATTTACTTTGATTCCGCCTCTGTATATGAAGATGAACTGCCTTTTACTGACTGTTTAGGGTCACAACTCGGTCCAACAGAATGAACAAAGATCCTGCGTAGATCTGAACATATTCATTGTGAAAAGGATTGAAAGATGGTTTCAAACTTTCTTACAACTCTTTTACACTCAATGCATTCAAAACCGATAGAATCGGAGCTTGTTCTGATCTTCTACTCCTTCATAGTGATGTGTTGGTTCAAGATCTGGATTCTACCAAAGAGACAATCGATTCCGGGTTAAACATGAACAACCGTCATGAACCAGTGAACGGGTCGGATTTGGGTGATTCCTGTTTGGACGGGTCACTAGGGTCTTGACGAGGTTTCTGTTGCTTAGCACGTTATCACACCGTCTCGATCAAAACTGCAAAACTATCGAAACAACCAAGTGTCAAGACGATCAGCCGTTGGGATGAATTGCCGTCCGATCGGATTGCCATCCGATCAGACAGCCATCCGATCGGCTTGCACCTTGGTCCCACACTTAAACCTTTATTTTGATCAAACGACTAAACGTTGAACGGGTTACCATCCGATCGGATAGCCATCCGATCGAACGACTACCCGAGCATGAGATGTTTGGAACTTCAACACTTAAATAATTTTCAGTGTGTTCAATGCACTATCAGTTCTAGCGGATTGCCATCCGATCGGTAGACCATCCGATTAGATGACAACACTGTTGTGAACTTGTTCTCTGAGAATGTCTCACCATACGAATCGTCGTTCGATCGAACCGCCGTCCGATCGACCGACCTGAAGGGTAGAGATACTTCTCTGTTTTCAAAATGCTACAATGAAAACTTCAAAAGACAAACCATCATACACAAACACATCCTCACCAAATGAGGTGTCAATCCAATCGAATGGCCATCCGATCGAATGACCATCCGAACAGATTGACATCCGATCGACTGGCCATCTGATCGGATAGCCATCCGATCGGATTACCATCCGACACTTACCACTCTTGCACCGTTTTTACGCGCCGCTTAACGTTTATGCTATCGTTAACTGTTCAGGCTAATCTCTTCCAGCGCTCCCTTCAATCCATGATAGTGTTTACTTGTTAAGCACAATCTGTGAGTATACTCGAACCCTTTTTGCTTTATGCACTTTTGGGTGTTACATACGTTACTTATTCTAAATCACATCAAACACACTACGCAATACTTTAACGCTAACCACTACTGCATGTTATACGTGACTCGATGAATGCTTGTTTGTTATGTTTACACATAGATTGTTGTCTACCTGCCTTAGCAATGATAGTACTATAGTTTGGACTCAGCACCTGTTCACTCAGGGGTTGTTAAGGACCATTACTCACATGATTCGCAGTGGTGAATATGTGTTGCGAACTGCCTTACGCAGTCGACCCGCAGTCATTGGTATTGATAGGATCTTTTCGATAACTTACGTGCTTCACATCACACGTTGTACGTGCTGGTTATGCGTAAACGATTTCGAACTCTATTATACTATCAAACTTGTATGCTCACCCTTACACTATGTGTATTGACTTTTGCTTTAACGTATGTGGCAAGTGCTTAAGATGCTAGGATGCTTGGTTTGTTGTGTGATGAAATCGAGGCTAGGAAATAGTCTAGAAACAAACAAACAAATTGTCTAATTTGAAATCTGAGTTGTCGGATCAGTATTTGTTTGTGAGACAATTATTTGTAATAACTGTTTTATTTGGATATGTTATGATATGGGACATGACGTTTTAAGTATCTGGTAATTAACAGTTGTTATGGATACTCATGGACAATCTATTTCGCTCAGTGTCGCGCCCTGATGATTCCGCCATCGGTTGGGGTGTGACAAGACTGCCTATGAAACTCTGTTCAAAATCAAACCACTGATCTCATACTTCAAAATCTTGGGTTGCCCATGTTTTATCTTAAACCTAAAAGATTCAATTTCAAAATTTGCAGCCAAAGTAGATTGTGGTTATCACTTGGGATACTCAACCACTGCCAGGGCCTACAAAGTGTTTAACACAAGGACTAGGTGTGTGGAAGAGACTTTAAATGTAAAGTTAAATGAACTTTCATCACTGAAAATCCCTGCAAACCCTGCTGAATTATTTGATCTTGATAAATTTACTTTTGAAGATGTGTCTATCAAGACTAACCCTGCAGGTACACCACAATCTACATCACAAGACTATGGATATGAAGTTGTAATCGCACAACACAAATTCACATCCATCACCAGAGTAGCAGATGTTCAAAACAGCTGTCAAAGCTCAACCATTGATGCATCAACAGTTATTGATCAAAGTAGCCCTTCAACCTCTGCCACCACATCATCCACAACCACTGTTGATAAAAATCTGCCAACAGTGGATAAAAATCAACATTGTACCACACCCATTCCTCCTATTCCTCCACCTCCCTTTCAAACAGATGTTGGATCATCAAAGTTACCAACAGATGTTAGCTCAAATGATTCCCATCTGCAGCCTCCACCCTTTAATGCCATTGTTCCATACAAGGGAGATCTAATCTTCCTGAAGTATCATCCACTAGATCAAATCATTGGCAACATCAATGAAGGGGTTCTCAATAGAAGTCAATCCCAAAACATTTGTCTTTTTGTTGGCTTTCTATCACTCCATCAACCAGTCAAGTACCAAGAGACACTTAAAGACAACAGTTGGGTAGAAGCTATGCAAGAGGAGCTCTAACAGTTTAAGAGACAACAAGTATGGGAACTTGTACCACTGCCAGATGGTGTGAGTCTTATTGGTATAAAGTGGGTCTTCAAAAACAAAACTGATGAAAGGGGTATTGTTGTCAAAAATAAAGCTAGGCTTGTGGTTCAAGGCTTTAGACAGGAAGAGGGCATTGATTATGATGAAAATTTTGCCCCTATAGCAAGATTGGAAGCTATCAGACTGTTCTTAGCCTTTGCTGTCAACCACAACATTAAGGTGTTTCAGATGGATATCAAATATGCATTTCTCTATGGTAAGATTCAAGAACAGGTATATGTTTGTCAATGTCACACCCATTTCTCAGGCGGAAGCACGAGGTGTGATCTTGAAAGGTTCTCATTGCATACGAATGGTAAACATACTACATGCTCGTAAAAATAACTTCTAATGCCAATGATATTACGTAATGAAAAACATAGGTTAAGTTTAGAGTTTACATCACAGCATAAAACATTGTCTGAAAAGTTTACAACATTATTCAAAGACAAACCTAAAGGTTTTGGTCCTTATATCACCACACGGAGTGGGACATAACAACCAGGAGTCTTGACACACATAGCTAACAACATAAACAACATCCAAGAGCAAGAGTAAAACCGCGCGCACGTCCACTTTAGTTACCTGAAATACATGCGAGTTTTTGGAAAATCGTCAACATAATGTTGGTGTGAATTCATGCAGTTTTTGTATTGAACGTTTGTATACTTTAAATGAAAACATGGTATGTAATTTGTATGAAACAAGTATTTCTGTAAATATAAGGAAATCGAGATCGCTAATGGTTTGCAAGGCCATTAACATGTGACACGACATAGGAAGCATCCAAACCATAGGCATTTTTAACTGTCGAATCCACGACTAGAGACACAAAAGCACTGCTTGGTACTAGTATCACCAAGAGTGTGGCTGCCTGAAACCCATTAGATCTAACCTTTTGTTCAGCGGTCTTGGTATGTAACTGATTAATGGTGCTTGTGGCACCCTATTCGTGACATGATCTAAAGTATCATTCCTTAGTTTTTGTATTCAACATACCATAACACATGTATTTTCCCCAAGTTTAGAAAATAAGTAAAAGTTTAAAAGTGGGGACATGAACTCACAACTTTGTGTTTCTTGCGCCGTAAACTTCACCGGGTTTGCTTATATAGCATCGTGACCTATACGTGTTTTATTAACGTTAGTCACTAGACTTGTATCGCATAAGTACAAGTCACCATCTTTTATGTTTGTGTTCTTTGTTGTTAAAAATAATTTATATTTTTAATTATGTAACTTACTTATATTATTTTCCAGAAATAAATATAAGTATCTTGTATTTTACACCCGAGTTATGTATTTTTGTCCAAAAATTCATTTTAAGTTCATAACTTGTCCAAGTTATTGAATCTATTAAGAAATATATTTTCATAAATATATTCTCTTGTATTTGTCTATACATGTCGTATGTGTATTTTGTATTTTTACTCCTTAGGAGTATTTAGTGTATTTTCAAGTCCTAATATACTATTACATATAATACATACTACATACACTTAGCACAAAATTTGGTGATCAATAAATATATATATTTTTCTCAAAAATATACATACTTAATATCAATTTTTATCTTGAAGAAGTCATCATTTCTTAACTTGAAGTTTACGTAAAAATTAGGGAAACCTTGGTAAATATTTTTAGGTAAATTTTTAGGGAATAAGTTTCACCAAAACTTATATTTTTCTAAGTGTCAAAATTTTATAGAAATTTTGACATGGTTTCCCCTAAAAATGGAGGTTTCCCATGTTTTCAAAACATGTGTTTATTTTCTTTTAAAATCATCACAAACAATCATCAACTCATTCAACACTTACCGAGTGTCAAAATCAAGTAAATTAGACTACATCATGAACTTGAAGTTTTTGTAAAAACTTGTAGTAACTTACCATGTTGTATAGTAGGTTTAGTTACCCTTTAAAACATTGTTATTTGTTTGTAAATCACATTCTTGAAAGATTTAGTCATTTACAACTTGTAAGATGATTTTTCTAAAAATATTTCTTTTGTATTTTTCTTGTTACAAACATGTTTCTAGTCTTGTTTAAACATTAAAAATATGATTAGTTTACTTAGAAACCATGACTTTGTAAATCTTATAAATAAACTTGGTATCTTGAGAAAATCATTTTGGTAATCATCTATTTACAAGATTTGTATTTTGTTTAAATCATCTTTACATATGAAAACCAATTTCATCAGTCAAGTTCATGAAGACATAAAGCATGATGATCTTGGTCTTTCACAAGATCACCACCTTAACTTACTATTTTTTCTTGTTACAAACATGTTTCTAGTCTTGTTTAAACATTAAAAATATGATTAGTTTACTTAGAAACCATGACTTTGTAAATCTTATAAATAAACTTGGTATCTTGAGAAAATCATTTTGGTTATCATCTATTTACAAGATTTGTATTTTGTTTAAATCATCTTTACATATGAAAACCAGTTTCATCAGTCAAGTTCATGAAGACATAAAGCATGATGATCTTGGTCTTTCACAAGATCACCACCTTAACTTACTAGATCATGTGTTTAATCACAATCTAGTAGGTTTCTTATGATGTCAAACATCACTAACACAAACCACCAATCACCAAGAAGCAAATCAACACCATCAACATGTATTCTCATACTATTAAGCTTATGTTAAAGTATCATGATCATGTTCTTTAGTGTTCTTCAAGATTAACAATGTTTATCATCTTTTAACCATCAAAATATGAAGTAACAAGAGATCATAAGGGTCTTACTACTAGCACAAGGCTAGGGAAGAACACTTGATGTTGTAGATGACAAATGTGATGGTTAAAAGCAATCGGGAGAGGTCCTTCAAGATTCACAAGCTCCACACTTCCTTAGACACCTTCTTTCACCTTAGGATGAACTTGGAATGGAGGATTAATGGATGAAAGTGGTGGTGGTGTTGTTGTTGATTCTCGGCCGAGATGAGGGAAGGGAGGAAGGAGAGTATCTAGTGTGTGTTGGTGTGTGAGAGATGGTGAGAATTATGATCATCATGTAACACTTATAACTAACTTTGAGCTCTTAACCAATGGATCTTGTGTTCTTAATAGTACATACATAATCTTTACTAAATCAATTAAGATCATGTGATATCTAACAAGATCAAGTAAAGATCTTGATGGGGGCCACCCCATGACCGACCACTTTAAGGGGGGGGGGGGGTAAAGTGTAAGTTTGATGGATAGGTTAGAGAATTTAGTTGGAAGTTAAGTGTATTAATTAGTGTCCATGCATATGATATGTTATATAGTGTGTTAGGGTGTTCGGTCTTTAAGTACCCTTTTGTGACACTTTTAATTCCCGACACTTAGGAAAGCATTCAGGACCATTTAGTCATATTTTTACATGTTACTAACTTGTTACAATGCTGAATTTTGCTGAAATATGCTGAAATATGCAAAATCCAGTATTTAAAGTGTGTTTCGGGTGCTTTTTAGTGCATATTATAGCTTCCGAAAAGTCTATATGTTAACCCTTGTATACATTCTTGGGTTTCAATGTATTTTAGACGTTGGACCTACTCCTAGGCCCCAATTCTACTGTCTGACTGGTTTCTGCAGAATTGCTGACACAATGTGTCTTACCGGTGAGTTTACTAGTCTTTCTGACGCAACGCTAACAGTAATACATAAAGCAATATTTGAAGTATAAAACATGCATGAATTCACTTGTATAGCATGTAATCAGACAATGTTGACATTTAAGCACATAATTTCAGATATTAAATAATAATTAAATTGTACGGAAATTACCGGTTTTGTGCCAGTTATCACAGTCGCCCCCCGTTAAAAGAATTTCGTCCCGAAATTCAGGCTAAGCTATCTCTCGCATGAGTTTTCTTGAACAGGTGGGGGTACTTTTCTTTAAACTGGTCTTCACGTTCCCACGTGTACTCGGGTCCGTGCTTAGAGTTCCAACGTACTTTGACAAGTTTGACGCTACTCCTCCGGGTCTTGTTGACTTTCCAGTCTGTAACCTCAACAGGTTGTTCTGTAAATCAGAGTGTGTCGTCGATATGCACTTCATCCGCAGGGATGATCACTGTTTCTTGGGTTGGACTCTTCTTGAGGTTGGACACATGAAACGTATCATGTACTCCGTTAACTTCTTCCGGTAATTCCAACTTGTAAGCCACGGCACCAATTCTTTCCAAAATCTTGAATGGTCCGATGTATCATGGATTCAGCTTTCCACATTTTCCGAATCTTACCACGCCCTTCCAAGGTTAGACCTTTAACAAAACTTTGCCTCCCACCTCGAATTCCAAGGGTTTTCGTCTTCGATCAGTGTAGCTCTTTTGTCGATCTCGAGCCGCCTTAATGCGCTCTCAGATCTGCATGATTTTGTCGGTTGTCTCTTGAACAAGTTCAGGACCAACCATACGTTTGTCTCCAGCGTCTGCCCAACATAATGGCGAGCGGCACTTGCAGCCATACAGAGCTTCGAACGGTGCGGCTTTTATGCTCTTATGGTAACTGTTATTGTAGGAAAACTCAACTAAAGGTAGATGAGTATCCCAGCTACCACCTATGTCCATAACACATGCGCGAAGCATATCTTCCAGCGTTTGTATGGTTCGTTCGCTCTGGCCGTCTGTTTGCGGATGGAAGGCCGTGCTTAGATCTAGTTGAGATCCAAAGGCCTCCTGGAAGGATTGCCAAATCCTCGAGACAAAACGTCCATCTCTGTCTAAAATAATTGAGGTAGGCACTCCATGACGTGCCACGATTTCTTTCAAGTACAGCTCAGCAAGTTTTCCAGTACTATCTTTTTCTCGGATCGGTAGGAAATGCGCAGACTTTGTTAACTGATCGACTATCACCCATATCATATCGTGCCCCCTAGGGGTCCTGGGTAATTTCATTATGAAGTCCATCGAGATTTGCTCCCACTTCCACATGGGTATCTCTGGCTGTTGCAGTAGCCCAGACAGTTTTTGATATTCATCCTTAACCTTAGCACAAGTTAGGCACTTTCCAACATACATAGCAACATTGCTTTTAAGTCTCGGCCACCAATAGTAATCCTTCAAGTCTTGATACATTTTGTCCGATCCTGGATGGATCGAGTATCTCGACTTGTGAGCTTCATTAAGGATGACTTCTCGAATACCACCATAGAGCGGAACCCAGATACGCCCCTTAAAGTACAAGGTTCCCTCTTTGTTTGGCACCAAATTCTTCAGCATACCTCGGAGGTATTCAGCTCTACGATTCTCCATCTTAAGGGCTTCTTGTTGTGCGTCATGAATGCGTGCAGTGAGGTTCGTTCGAATAGTCATTTCCAATGCTCGAACCCTTAGGGTCTTAACCCTTTCTTTTCGACTTAACGCGTCTGCTACAACGTTTGCCTTTCAAGGATGGTACTTAATCTCACAGTCATAATCGTTCAGCAACTCAACCCATCGTCGCTGACGCATGTTTAATTCCTTCTGATCGAATATGTGTTGTAGGCTTTTGTGATCTGTGAAGATTGTACATCGAGTACCATATAAATAGTGTCGCCAGATCTTCAAAGCGAATACCACCGTGCCTAGCTCCAGGTCGTGAGTGGTATAGTTCCTTTCATGCACCTTCAACTGCCTGGAAGCATAAGCGATGACTTTTTGGCGTTGCATGAGCACGCAACCCAAACTTTTACACGAAGCGTCGCAGTATACCATGAAGTCTTCAGTGCCTTCAGGTAAGGATAGTATCGGTGCATCGCATAGTTTATTTTTGAGCAATTGGAAGGCTTCTTCCTACTTATCACCCCAGTCGTACTTCTTGTCTTTCTGCGTAAGGGTGGTCAGCGGTTGAGCTATCTTGGAGAAATTCTCGATAAATCGCCGGTAATAGCCTGCTAAGCCCAAAAATTGTTGAACTTCAGTTGGGGTTTTGGGGACTTCCCAATTCTTTATCGCTTCTATCTTGGCTGGGTCTACATGAATGCCCTTCTCGTTCACAACGTGTCCAAGGAACTGTACTTCATGAATCCAGAATTCGCACTTTGAGAACTTTGCATAAAGTTTCTCTTTCTTTAGTAGTTCCAAAATGGTCCTGAGGTGTTGCTCGTGCTCTTCTTTAGTTCGCGAGTAAATCAGGATATCATCGATAAATACAATCACGAATTTATCGAGATATGGTTTGCAAACGCGGTTCATTAGATCCATAAATACCGCTGGTGCGTTTGTCAATCCGAATGGCATCACAAGGAATTCGTAATGCCCATAACGTGTTCTGAATGCAGTCTTTGGTACGCTTTCCTCTTGGATTCTCAACTGATGGTATCCAGATCGAAGGTCGATCTTGGAATAATAGCTCGATCCTTGCAACTGATCAAATAAGTCATCAATCCTCGGTAGTGGGTACCGATTCTTGACAGTGATCTTGTTCAGTTCTCTGTAATCGATACACATCCGCAGTGTTCCATCCTTCTTCTTCACGAACAATACTGGAGCTCCCCAAGGCGAGAAGCTTGGCCTTATGAATCCTTTATCCAACAACTCCTGGAGTTGTGTAGATAATTCTTGCATTTCGGATGGTGCAAGCCGATAGGGTGCCTTGGCTACAGGAGCGGCTCCTAGAACCAAGTCTATATGGAATTCGACTTGTCGTTGCGGAGGTAGTCCTGGCAGATCTTCGGGAAAAACATCAGGGAATTCCTTCACCACAGGAATGTCTTCGAGTTTCGGCTCCTCAGCCTTCTTATCTACAACGTGTGCCAGGAAAGCAACACATCCTTTCCTTAAGCACTTCTGCGCCTTCATACAACTGATGATTCATAGAGGCACATCTCGGTTTTCTCCATGCACGATGAGAGTTTCATCATTCGCAAGAGGGATGCGAATGATTTTCTCATGGCAAACAACTTTAGCCTTGTTCTTGGACAACCAGTCCATTCCGACCACTACATCGAAGCTACCCGATTGAATAGGTAAGAGGTCGATGCTAAATCTTCATTCACCAAGTTCTAATGAGCAACCTCTAACAACTTCGCCCGATTCAACAAGTTTACCTTGGCTAGTTCTATGGAACAAGGAATATCTAATCTACTAGATTCTATTCCAAGCATACGTTTAAATTCCACAGACATGAAGCTATTATCGGCACCAGTGTCAAATAGTATGGATGCAAAGTGATTGTTAACGAGAAACGTACCGGTGACCACATTAGGGTCCTCGCGTGCGTTCCTTGCTCCAATCACAAATGCTCGAGCCTGAGCATTGTTCTCCCTTGGGAAATCTTTCTTGAAATGATCTTTGCTTCCACAACCATAGCATCCTTGGTTCTGCCCAGCTCCATTACCATTCCGATTACCATTGGCATTGCCATTTCCACCACCGTTTCTATTACCAGCACCGTTGCGGTTTCCATTCCCGTTTCTATTACCATTTCCATTTCCTTTTCCCCAACAGTTCTCAGTATGGTGACCCAGTTTTCCACACTTGTCGCATTTTGGAACGCGACAAACTCCTTCGTGATGACGCTTGCACTGGTTGCAGATGGGCAGAGTGCCCAGGTATCCTCTGGCAGGAGCGTCATTCATGGTTGCAAGAGTTTTCGCCTCCTGAGGCAGGTTGGGGTCTCGCTTCTTATTGTTGGAACCCTTGTTGTTACGTGTTGCTTGATTCAGGCTCCAATGCTTCCTTTTCTTGTCACCAGATGACTCAGCATGCGTCTCGGTCTTTTCAGTTGGGTTCAGTGATAACTTCTTCATATGAACAGCATCTTCAGTAAGGCTAACAGCCAGAGTTATAGCCTGAGTGATCATTTCAGGTTTAGCCAAAGTTACCATGCTGCGAAATTCCAGAGCCAATCCCCAGATGTAGCGTTCAACGCGCTTAAATTCAGGAGTCACCATGTAGGGGATCACTCTTGACAAATCGTGGAACCTTCGGGTATAACCAGTAATGTCTGCACCTTCCATGGTCAAGTGCCAGAACTCAGTCTCCAATCTTTGAAGTTCAGCACGAGAGCAATACTTCTCTCTCATTCGATCCTTTAATTTATCCCACGTCATGTCATACGCAGCATTATCACCCAGAGTCTGGACTTGCAAATTCCACCAAGTCAAAGCCTCATCGACGAATAACCCAGTAACAAAAGTGACTTGCTGATCTGCGGTACACTTGCTCATACGGATAGTGGAGTCAGTCTTCTCCGTCCAGCATACAAAAGCCACTGCACCTCCAGTGTCGTCGTAGTTCAGCGGTTTGCAGTCGAGAAACTGCTTGAAGGTGCAGCCTTGAGCTGTGTTTCCTCCAGATGTATCTCCCTGCCCATTACGTGTAACATCTCTGCTTGTAATCAATGTGAACAGTTCAGTTATCAATAAAACAATGTTATTTGATCCCAATGTTTGTTTGGTTGTGTTTTACATTTTTCATGTTGTGACTTTTATTCAATTTCAAACTCTATATCGCTTTCTGGAGAGTTATACGCAAACTGATGCGTAAACGTAATCAGTTTAATGCGAAAAATACTCCGGAACTTCAACATATACTTAACATACCTTAAATAACCTTTACATAACTTAGAAATAAGTTTTGAAGGCTTTGGTATGGCAAAAACAAGTTAATTCGCTTAAAGGGACTAAACTTGACAAACTGCGAAAGTATGCCAATTTGAACTGTAACGAACATTCCGGAACATGACCATAAGTTAAACATACCATAAATATCCTTTACATAGCTTAGAAATAGGCTTTGAGGGGTTCGGTGTGCTAAAATAAACTTTTGGGTCATTCAGGGACTAAAAGTGTCAAAAAGTGCACAAGTTTGCATTTTCGCGCATAACTTACGTTCTGAATACATCCGGACATCCAAAAATTTATGTAAGCACTAAAATATTTTATTTTAGTGTTTGGCATAAGAAAAATCCATTCGTAGCGTCATTTGGATTGTTTTTCGCGCTTATGCGCATTCCGTCGTAATTAAGCGAACATAGCGTTCGTACGACCAAACGAACCAACATCCGGAATATTTTTGAGCATGTTTCATGTCCACAATGTTTAGGCATCATTTTAGGGCCTAAACGTTGGCTTAACGGGCCTTAGAAGTGTCGGAAAGGGCCTTAAACACCAACAGGGACCAAAACTGTCATTTCTGAAAGTTAGTTCTGATCAGACATGGCCAGGCGGCCCGCGTAAGATCAGTGTGTATCTTTACGTGGCCCGCGTCAGACTCCCAGACAGCAAAAACATGCAGAAACTTTGAATCTGGTCCTTTCCACTCTTGCACATGGTATTTCTCAATACTATGGGCTGGTTTGATGTGCACATGGTATTACAATACCATGGGTGCAAGTGTATGGCCAAGATTCGATCACGTTTTCCAAGAAACGATCCTAAAGGTTCGGGAAACACTATAAATACCCAACCCCATCCATTGCAAAACCCACAAGAATTTTGATTTGAGAAACTCTAAGTTGGAACCATTGTTTCATACCTGAGATTCTTGGATCGAGATTAGCATTCGGGGACCCTTCGTAAGTATTCTTTCGTTCTTTTATTGTTTTTCGAGTCTGAAAGTCAAACTTTGTTTGACTTTCTACGTTGACCAGTTTATGGTCAATGCGAAGTTCGTTTGAACTTCGCAACGTGATTGTAATCACGATGGTTATAGTCCCTTAGGACTATGCCTACTGATTACCACGTTGTCTAGGGTTGTAAGGGTAAGCGATCTAATAAATCGCTTATACCTTCGAACCCGACCCATTTGGTCGATCATTAGGATCCGACCAAATACTTTAGGTGACCATAGTAGGTAGGGAATAACCTTCCGAGGTTATACCTTATGGTCACGACGTTTAAGTAGTTGTATGATAGGTAGTTTATATGCCTTAGGTAAATTACCAGAATACCCTTTTCATGTATAATTGGTAATTAAGCATATGTAACCTAAACTTTTGTCACATAACTGATTATGTAACATGTTTAGGCATATAATACTTGTCCTAGGACTAGTTAGGCGGTCCGAACGCGTTTCACGCGAACGACGCGTTAACGTAGCATAAGCTACCTAAACGGGTCGTAATGGGTCGTAAGCACTTATGTTAGGTTTCATTTAGTATGTAGGCTTTGTTAAACCATATTACACGAGTCTCTATACTCGTTTGGTTTACGAACCCTCATTCTATCTAAATCCTCCGAATTAGGTCCGGTTTATTAACATAGTTACCTATATTAGGTGTCGTTTGATTCCGAGATCTCTAGCATTGTTTGGTTGTCACTCAAGGACTACTGAGCAATCTCAAGTGAGTACATAGACCCCTCTTTTACTGTTTCCCAAACTGTTTTGGGGTGAAACACATGTGCCTACTTGTTACTTTCGTGCTTTCATTCTTTCACATCATATACTTGCTATGTTCATTAGTACATTTATAGTACATGATTTCATTGTGTTCATGCTATGTATGCCCATTGTGTGCATATTTAGTACATTGTTTTACATTACATTTCATGCTATGTATGCCCATTGTGTGCATATTTAGTACATTGTTTTACATTACATTTCATGCTATGTATGCCCATTGTGTGCATATTTTGTACATTGTTTTACATTACATTTCATGCTATGTATGCCCATTGTGTGCATATTTAGTACATTGTTTCACATTACATTTCATGCTAGGTACGCCCATTGTGTGCATACTTAGTACAGTTGTTTTCATCACATGTTTACATTTTGGTATGACATTTGGGTTGTTTACAATGGAACAATACATTCATTAACATTAGCTACGCCGTTCGTTAGTAGGTAGTGGTACCATAGGAATTGACAACTCCCGTTCCTGAAATCCTGGGTTTGTTTGGATTGGAAGGAATGACCGAATTCGATATACATAACTTAGATAAACCTTTAATTTGTTTAAGGGTTTATCGCCACAGTCTCAAGGCTTGGATGTATGCATTTTCACAATACCGCATAAATGTTTATATCAGTATAACATGCAATTCTTCCACAAAACATAACTTTGATTTAAACCATGTTTTACTTCAATACCTTGTTTTTGTGCATTTTACATATGGTTTAGTTGATATATTTCACTTACCATACATGACATTTTTTGGTTACACATTACATGATCCACATTAAACATAAACATTTTGACATTGATATTGCACATTTAGTGGTTTACATTGGACATAGACATTTCAATATGGTTTACACATTAACACATGACAATTCATTTATACATAAATAATTTACATTGGTGGTTGATTTGAGTAAGTGATCTGAGTAACAAGGCGTGTGTAATATGATACAAGCATGGTGGATACACCGCTGGTACTTCCTATATATATGTGTTTGTATGACATTACATGTCGTAGCGTTACTTGAATCATTTCAATATTTGACACATTTACGTTTTACATAAACAACTTATTTTCACAAGACATTGATTTACAAAACAACTTATCTTATACAAACTCATTTTACTTGGTTATTCATTTAACATTACATTATTCTCTTATTTATACATATCATCGCTTTTTGAATGACTTACAAAACAAAACAACTTACAAGGTTCATGACTGACTGTTACTAAACAACTTTTCTTAAACTTAAGTCATGAATCCTATTTTCACAAAACCTATGTATCTCACAGGCATTTTTATGCTGACGTACCTATTTTCACATGTGTTTTCAGGAGCTTTTGCGTAGGATGATGATCATGACACTAGGGCGGACCTGTGCCTTAGAGACTAAAACTGAAGATAGACTAGTTTAATTATGTTATAAACTCTTTGATTCCTGTTTAAAACAATGAAACTCTTGTGTTGATAAATAAAATACAACTTTGTATGCCATGGTTATGAAACAATTAATTCTGTTACAACACTCCCCGACGTTTCCGCCACGTTTTGTATGTTACATGTGGTCGGGGTGTGACAGAAGAGTTGGTATCAGAGCCAATGGTTATAGGGAATTAGGTTATTAGTAATTCTTTGACCTAGACTATAACCTTTCTAGGACCCTAACACAAGTTATCTTGTGTTTAGATCTTAAAACATGCATATCACCTATCCTTAGGTGATTATCAAAACAAGAACCTAATTTTTCCGAAACGATTTTTGAAAAACAATCATCTGTTTTTGGATGATTTATTACAAGGTTTTGAACCCTCTATTGTAAGGTTTTGAACCCTCTGTTATATGGTTTTGAACCCTTTTGAGTTTTCAAAATCTCGTCAAGGTTTTGGGTTTTAAATAATGTGAACACGTGCAAACTGGAAGTGTGAATGCCTGTATTCTGGGTTTTCTGTCTAGGCAAGCACTTCGTATATATCTCATCAGACGCGAGACCAGTTGTGCTTACCTGGGAATTCTTGGGATGAGTGTTCACTTATAGGCGAGCATGTCTTCGCGATACATTATTTTTCACCCATTTACTTTGATTAGTCACTGTGTGTCGTTTGTTTGCCTTATGGTAACAAACAAATGACCACCATCTTTGCTGTTGTCAATTCTTGTTTTTATTATCTCATTCTTTTCATCCAAACATCTCACTCGTTTCTTTTCATGTTTCCTCTTTTAGAATGCCTCCTCGACGCGAAACCCAGATAGCGACTGCCGAACTGGCAGAAATAATTGCGCAGCAAATGGCTGCTCAATTCCCAAATCTCTTTGCTCAATGGAACCAAGCCAACAACAACAACAATGCTCCATGCAAATACAAGGATTTTAACTCGGCTAAACCACTCAATTTTAGTGGTTCTGAAGGAGCGACTGGGCTTCTTCAATGGTTCGAGAGCATTGAGAATACTTTTTGCCACGTGCAGTGTCCTGACAATCGCAAGGTCGAGTTTTCTTCTAGTGTGTTTCAGAAGAGGGCTCTCACATGGTGGAACGGGGTTATGAGAGACCGTGGTGCAGAAGTTGCTCTAGCACAAACTTGGGCTGAACTTAGGGCCCTTATGATGAGGGAGTTCTGTCCTCGTCATGAACAGCGAGCTTTGGAGAAAGAGTTTGATAACTTGAAACAAGACAGTGGCGAGCACAGGGCGTATACTGATAGGTTTGAGGAGTTGAGTCTGCTTTGCCCGACTATGGTTACCCCACTCGACAAGGCTATCGAAAGGTACATCGATGGCCTACCTGACTCAGTGCAAGACATCATTACTGGTAATAACCCTGCCACACTCCGTCAGGCGATCGAGTTAGCAGCGACATTGACTGAGTCGCAGGTTCGAAAGGGAAAGCTGCATAAAAAGGGTGACAAGGGTAAGAAGCAGGCATCTGACAAAGAAGATAGCAAGAAAGGTCAAAACAAGAAGGGAAAGAATTCTGGAGGGTCTAGGAAGCGGAAGGCTTCCCAAAACTATGCCGTTACTGCACAGGCCCAAGCTGCACCAAATCAGCCTGCGCAACCACTAGCCAAGAAGCCATATCTTGGCACTGCGCCTAGGGCTGGCAAATCGTGTCTTAGCAGGTTTAACAGGTATCTGATAACACGAACAACAAAAATTTTAAACATGAATACGACTCGTTTTACTACTTTATATCCAATGTCTATAAGACAGATCTATATTTTATGCACCTAGAAGGAGAAATAATGGATCTTAACTTTCAAATTTTGATTATTTTTAAAAACGTAAAAAATCACATGGTGTACTTTTCTCTTATCGTGTCTTAGCAGGTTACCTACAGGTTACCTATTGCCAGCCCTAACTGCGCCTGTATGCAACAGGTGTAACGGCCATCACCTACCACATCTCCAATGTCGTCATTGCACTAACTGTGGGAGAATTGGTCATCTTGCTGCCACCTGCCGCATTCCTGTTAACCAGAACCAGGCAGTTCAGAACCCGGCTTAACAAGTTGCTCAGCCTCCTGCTCCGCAACAGGGTCAAGCTGCACGACCACCCTACCCACCAGGTGCTTGTTATAACTGTGGGGATCTGACCCATTACAGAAATCGGTGCCCAAGGCTAGCCAACCAGAATCAGAATCCAAACCAGAATCAGGCACAGGCTCGAGGGCGAGCTTTTAACTTGAATGCCAAGAGGCGCAGGCGGACGATAATGTGGTGAACGGTACGTTCTTTATTAATAATCAGCCTGCATCTGTTCTCTTTGATTTGGGTGCCGATAAGAGTTTTGTGTCATTGTCTTTTGAGCCAATGCTTCGCGTGTCTAGAACGAAACTAGGTAAACCTTTGACAGTAGAAGTTGCTAGTGGTGAACCCATTGTTCTTGATTCTGTTCTTCGCAACTGCCAGTTGAACCTTAATGATCATCTTTTTCCTATCGACCTCACGCCTATGCAACTTGGAAGCTTCGACGTTATTGTGGGTATGGATTGGTTAGCCAAGCATCGCGCAGAGGTAGTTTGTTTTGAGAAGATTGTTCGTGTGCCACTTTCGACAGGCGAGATCCTACAGGTTCGTGGTGAGAAACCTACTGGTGGTCTTAAACTCATGTCTTGTTTTAAAGCTTGGAAGTATCTACGAAAGAACTATGTGGCCTTTTTGGCACATGTCACAGCGGATAAGGGCAAGGGTAAGTCTATTCAAGATATTCCTGTTGTTCGGGATTATTCTGAAGTATTCCCTGAAGATTTACCTGGTCTACCTCCAGCACGCCAAGTCGAGTTCCATATTGATCTCGTACCTGGTGCAAATCCCATTGCCAGAGCTCCATATCGTCTTGCACCGTCTGAGATGCAAGAGTTGGCTAAGCAGCTTCAGGAGCTCTCTGACAAAGGTTTTATACGTCCTAGCTTTTCACCTTGGGGTGCTCCCGTTCTTTTTGTAAAGAAGAAGGATGGATCATTTAGGATGTGTATCGATTATCGTGAGCTTAACAAGCTTACCATCAAGAATCGATATCCCCTACCTCGCATAGACGATCTCTTTGATCAGTTACAGGGCGCTTCTTATTTTTCGAAGATTGATCTGCGTTCCGGGTATCATCAACTTCGTGTGCATGAAGAAGATATTCCCAAGACAGCTTTCCGCACTCGTTATGGGCATTATGTGTTCACAGTCATGCCATTCGGTTTGACTAATGCTCCTGCTGTTTTCATGGACTTAATGAATAGGGTCTGCAAACCTTATTTGGATCAGTTCGTCATTGTTTTTATTGATGACATCTTGATTTACTCTAAGACGCGAGCTGATCACGAGCAACATCTTCGTCTTACTTTGGAACTCCTAAAGAAAGAGCAACTTTTCGCCAAATTCTCCAAGTGTGAATTCTGGCTTAAAGAAGTTCAATTTTTGGGGCATATTATCAACGAACAAGGTATTCATGTAGATCCCTCTAAGATCAGTGCGATTAAGGATTGGGATACGCCTACTACTCCTACTGAAGTTCGTTCTTTTCTTGGTCTAGCGGGTTATTACCGCCGCTTCATAGAAAACTTCTCGAAGATTGCAGTTCCTCTAACTGCTCTAACTCAGAAGAACAAGCCCTTTGATTGGGGATTCAAGCAAGAGGAAGCTTTTCAACACTTGAAACAAAAACTTTGCGACGCGCCTGTTCTAACTTTACCTGAGGGAAATGATGATTTCGTCGTTTACTGCGATGCATCTAAATTGGGTCTTGGCTGTGTTCTGATGCAAAGGAACAAAGTCATAGCATATGCATCGAGGCAGTTGAAGATACATGAGAAGAACTACACCACTCATGATCTTGAGTTGGGTGCAGTTGTTTTCGCTCTCAAGATCTGGAGACACTATTTGTATGGTACAAAATGTGTGGTTTTCACTGACCACAGAAGTCTTCAACATATCTTCAATCAGAAAGAACTCAACATGAGGCAACGACGTTGGGTTGAGCTTCTAAACGACTATGACTGTGAAATTCGCTACCATCCTGGTAAGGCGAATGTTGTAGCCGATGCATTGAGTCGTAAGGAATGTACTAAACTTCATTGTGTACGTGTTCAATCTGTTATTCAAGCTCGATCTGATATCCAAGCCCGCATTTCTCAGGCTCAACAATCTTGTGTTTCACAAGGTTTGATGGATAAGGAATTTCCCTATCACATAACACCTGCTCTGGAACTGAAGGACAATGGATCGTATTACTTCATGGACCGTTTGTGGGTCCCAATCCAGGATGATCTTCATGCTTTGCTTATGGATGAAGCCCATAAGTCTCGTTATTCTATTCATCCGGGCTCAGATAAGATGTATAAGGATCTTCGTATTCAGTATTGGTGGCCTGGTATGAAGAAAGACATTGCCTTATACATATCAAAATGCCTTACTTGTCTTAAGGTTAAGGATGAACATCAACGTCCTTCGGGTTTATTGGTGCAACCAGAGATCCCAGTTTGGAAATGGGAAAACATTACTATGGATCTTGTTACTAAACTTCCGCGCACAAAGAAAGGTCATGATGCCATCTGGGTAGTCGTTGATCGTCTTACTAAGTCAGCGCATTTCTTGCCAATCCGTGAGGATTTTCCTGCTGACAGACTTGCAAAAATCTATGTGGATGAAATTGTAGCTCGACATGGTGTTCCTTTGAACATCATTTCTGAGAGAGATGCTCGTTTCACTTCTCATTTTTGGAGAACCATGCAATCTGCTATGGGGACCCAACTTAATCTGAGCACAGCTTATCATCTGCAAATGGATGGTCAGTCTGAAAGAACAATCCAGACTCTGGAGGATATGCTTAGAGCTTGTCTGATCGACTTTGGTGGTAGTTGGGATTCACATCTTCCGTTAATTGAATTCTCCTACAACAACAGTTATCACACCAGCATCAAAATGGCTCCTTTCGGGGCTCTCTATGGTCGAAAATGTCGTTCACCAGTCCGCTGGAATGAGATCGGCGAGGCTCAACTTACTGGACCTGCCCTCATTTTAGAGACAACAGATAAGGTTAAGAAAGTTTGTGATAACCTTCAGACAGCTAGAAGCCGTCAAAAGAGTTACGCGGACCCAAAACGTAAGCCCTTGGAATTTCAAGTCGGTGATCGAGTATTACTTAAGGTCTCACCTTGGAAAGGTGTGATCAGATTTGAAAAGAAAGGAAAACTTGCACCTAGATACGTTGGACCATTCAAGATCGTCGAAAGAATCGGAAAGGTAGCCTACAGACTTGAGTTACCTCCTGAACTTGGAAATGTTCATCCAACTTTTCACGTGTCCAATCTCAAGAGGTGTTTAGCTGATGAGAACCTCCACATACCGCTTGACGAAATTCGTGTTGACAAAACACTGAAATTTGTTGAGAAACCTGTGGAAATCATGGAACGTGAAGTTAAGTGGCTTAAACGCAAGCGCATTCCTTTGGTCAAAGTTCGCTGGGAAGCTAAACGTGGACCCGAGTTTACTTGGGAACACGAACATCAAATGAAGGCGAAATATCCGCATCTTTTCCCACGAGTTTCCTCTAAATAAATTTCGGGACGAAATTCCCACAAGTAGGGGAGACTGTAACATCTGTGCTTGTAATCAATGTGAACAGTTCAGTTATCAATAAAACAATGTTATTTGATCCCAATGTTTGTTTGGTTGTGTTTTACATTTTTCATGTTGTGACCTTTATTCAATTTCAAACTCTATATCGCTTTCTGGAGAGTTATACGCAAACTGATGCGTAAACGTAATCAGTTTAATGCGACAAATACTCCGAAACTTCAACATATACTTAACATACCTTAAATAACATTTACATAACTTAGAAATAAGTTTTGAAGGCTTTGGTATGGCAAAAACAAGTTAATTCGCTTACAGGGACTAAACTTGACAAACTGCGAAAGTATGCCAATTTGAACTGTAACGAACATTCCGGAACATGACCATAAGTTAAACATACCATAAATATCCTTTACATAGCTTAGAAATAGGCTTTGAGGGGTTCGGTGTGCTAAAATAAACTTTTGGGTCATTCAGGGACTAAAAGTGTCAAAAAGTGCACAAGTTTGCATTTTCGCGCATAACTTACGTTCTGAATACATCCGGACATCCAAAAATTTATGTAAGCACTAAAATATTTTATTTTAGTGTTTGGCATAAGAAAAATCCATTCGTCGCGTCATTTGGATCGTTTTTCGCGCTTATGCGCATTCCGTCGTAATTAAGCGAACATAGCGTTCGTACGACCAAACGAACCAACATCCGGAATATTTTTGAGCATGTTTCATGTCCACAATGTTTAGTCATCATTTTAGGGCCTTAACGTTGGCTTAACGGGCCTTAGAAGTGTCGGAAAGGGCCTTAAACACCAACAGGGACCAAAACTGTCATTTCTGAAAGTTAGTTCTGATCAGACATGGCCAGGCGGCCCGCGTAAGATCAGTGTGTATCTTTACGCGGCCCGCGTCAGACTCCCAGACAGCAAAAACATGCAGAAACTTTGAATCTGGTCCTTTCCACTCTTACACATGGTATTTCTCAATACTATGGGCTGGTTTGATGTGCACATGGTATTACAATACCATGGGTGCAAGTGTATGGCCAAGATTCGATCACGTTTTCCAAGAAACGATCCTAACGGTTCGGGAAACACTATAAATACCCAAACCCATCCATTGCAAAACCCACAAGAATTTTGATTTGAGAAACTCTAAGTTGGAACCATTGTTTCATATCTGAGATTCTTGGATCGAGATTAGCATTCGGGGACCCTTCGTAAGTATTCTTTCGTTCTTTTATTGTTTTTCGAGTCCAAAAGTCAAACTTTGTTTGACTCTGCGTTGACCAGTTTATGGTCAATGCGAAGTTCGTTTGAACTTCGCAACGTGATTGTAATCACGATGGTTATAGTCCCTTGGGACTATGCCTACTGATTACCACGTTGTCTAGGGTTGTAAGGGTAAGCGATCTAATAAATCGCTTATACCTTCGAACCTGACCCATTTGGTCGATCATTAGGATCCGACCAAATACTTTAGGAGACCATAGTAGGTAGGGAATAACCTTCCGAGGTTATACCTTATGGTCATGACGTTTAAGTAGTTGTATGATAGGTAGTTTATATGCCTTAGGTAAATTACCAGAATACCCTTTTCATGTATAATTGGTAATTAAGCATATGTAACCTAAACTTTTGTCACATAACTGATTATGTAACATGTTTAGGCATATAATACTTGTCATAGGACTAGTTAGGCAGTCCGAACGCGTTTCACGCGAACGACGCGTTAACGTAGCATAAGCTACCTAAACGGGTCGTAATGGGTCGTAAGCACTTATGTTAGGTTTAATTTA
Source organism: Helianthus tuberosus (assembly GCA_030545235.1). Taxonomy (NCBI): domain Eukaryota; kingdom Viridiplantae; phylum Streptophyta; class Magnoliopsida; order Asterales; family Asteraceae; genus Helianthus; species Helianthus tuberosus. Next base: position 10,700 of record JARYGA010034278.1, on the reverse strand, counting down.
GTATGTAGGCTTTGTTAAACCATATTACATGAGTCTCTATACTCGTTTGGTTTACGAACCCTCATTCTATCTAAATCCTCCGACTTAGGTCCGGTTTATTAACATAGTTACCTATATTAGGTGCCGTTTGATTCCGAGATCTCTAGCATTGTTTGGTTTTCACTCAAGGACTACTGAGCAATCTCAAGTGAGTACATAGACCCCTCTTTTACTGTTTTCCAAACTGTTTTGGGGTGAAACACATGTGCCTACTTGTTACTTTCGTGCTTTCATGCTTTCACATCATATACTTGCTATGTTCATTAGTACATTTATAGTACATGATTTCATTGTGTTCATGCTATGTATGCCCATTGTGTGCATATTTAGTACATTGTTTTACATTACATTTCATGCTATGTATGCCCATTGTGTGCATATTTAGTACATTGTTTTACATTACATTTCATGCTATGTATGCCCATTGTGTGCATATTTAGTACATTGTTTTACATTACATTTCATGCTATGTATGCCCATTGTGTGCATATTTAGTACATTGTTTCACATTACATTTCATGCTAGGTACGCCCATTGTGTGCATACTTAGTACAGTTGTTTTCATCACATGTTTACATTTTGGTATGACATTTGGGTTGTTTACAATGGAACAATACATTCATTAACATTAGCTACGCCGTTCGTTAGTAGGTAGTGGTACCATAGGAATTGACAACTCCCGTTCCTGAAATCCTGGGTTTGTTTGGATTGGAAGGAATGATCGAATTCGATATACATAACTTAGATAAACCTTTAATTTGTTTAAGGGTTTATCGCCACACTCTCAAGGCTTGGATGTATGCATTTTCACAATACCGCATAAATGTTTATATCAGTATAACATGCAATTGTTCCACAAAACATAACTTTGATTTAAACCATGTTTTACTTCAATACCTTGTTTTTGTGCATTTTACATATGGTTTAGTTGATATATTTCACTTACCATACATGACATTTTTTGGTTACACATTACATGATCCACATTAAACATAAACATTTTGACATTGATATTGCACATTTAGTGGTTTACATTGGACATAGACATTTCAATATGGTTTACACATTAACACATGACAATTCATTTATACATAAACAATTTACATTGGTGATCGATTTGAGTAAGTGATCTGAGTAACGAGGCGTGTGTAATATGATACAAGCATGGTGGATATGCCGCTGGTACTTCCTATATATAAGTGTTTGTATGACATTACATGTCGTAGCGTTACTTGAATCATTTCAATATTTGACACATTTACGTTTTACATAAACAACTTATTTTCACAAGACATTGATTTACAAAACAACTTATCTTATACAAACTCATTTTACTTGGTTATTCATTTAACATTACATTATTCTCTTATTTATACATATCATCGCTTTTTGAATGACTTACAAAACAAAACAACTTACAAGGTTCATGACTGACTGTTACTAAACAACTTTTCTTAAACTTAAGTCATGAATCCTATTTTCACAAAACCTATGTATCTCACAGGCATTTTTATGCTGACGTACCTATTTTCACATGTGTTTTCAGGAGCTTTTGCGTAGGATGATGATCATGACACTAGGGCGGACCTGTGCCTTAGAGACTAAAACTGAAGATAGACTAGTTTAATTATGTTATAAACTCTTTGATTCCTGTTTAAAACAATGAAATTCTTGTGTTGATAAATAAAATACAACTTTGTATGCCATGGTTATGAAACAATTAATTCTGTTACAACACTCCCCGACGTTTCCGCCACGTTTTGTATGTTACACGTGGTCGGGGTGTGACATTACGTCTAGCATTGCTGGGTCCTCCCCTTTGTTCGGTGCGGTTCACCTCGTATTGGGCGATAGCTGCGGAGATCCTTTCTTCCAGTAGGGCGTTTAGTTCTTTAGCAGTCCTCGGCAGAAGAGGAGGAGGGGGTTGATCGGAATCCTAATTGTTCACAGCTCTCCTAGGTGCCATGTTCTAAAAGAACACAACACAATAGGGTTAGACATTTGTTTGATATCGTCATACGAGACAGTAGTAGTATATATACACAGACATATACTCACATAAGTGAAATCAAACAATCCGCCAAATGTATAAATCAATTTATACGGAAACAAGCATGCATAAATAGATAAATACTGATGTGTCATGAGATATTCACCGAGTCTTTACACATATCAGGGCAACTTGTTACATCATTGTTTGCGAAGTAAACAAAATGCATAAGGGTTACATCACCCAATAGTACAAGTTTAATATATATGTAAAAGACAAAAGCTCTTTCTTCACATTGGCGGTTCTTGTCTATATACCCTAAATCATTACTCCAAAAGAGTATTAATAGGCTGGGGGAGGGTGGGGTGTTCACGTTTGACCTTTTTCTTGTACTGAAAGAATCTCTTATGGTATGTGACAAGACTTGCTTTGGTTTCTGTGCACTGAATTCCATAATTATGTATGCATCCATAATTACGTAACTCCTTGCACAGTTCGCACAGTTCGTTTCATCCTCGTATCACTTCCTTCAGATAGGCCACTGTTTTCAGGCGAAGACACGAGTACCTGGGATATTCTGTTTCTAGTATATATATATATATATATATATATATATATCAATTATTACACATAGTTGCAAGTAATTTCTAGTCAAAGACAAGTGCTACTCCAGTGCACCCTAAGTCTTGTAGTGTCCTTACTTGACTCTTTGAAAAACTGTTTCAGGCAGTGGATGTCACGGAAATTTTTATGCAATGAAAACTTTTGAAAAAATTGTTTTCGTGAGAGGATCCTAAAGATTGTAGTCTAGACTCGAGAAGGAATCCTGGTTCACTACAATCGCAGCTCTGATACCAATCTGTCACACCCCTTTCTAAGGCGGAAGCACGAGGTGTGATCTTGAAAGGTTCTCATTGCATACGAATGGTAAACATACTACATGCTCGTAAAAATAACTCCAAATGCCAATGACATTACGTAATGAAAAACATAGGTTAAGTTTAGAGTTTACATCACAGCATAAAACATTGTCTGAAAAGTTTACAACATTATTCAAAGACAAACCTAAAGGTTTTGGTCCTTATATCACCACACGGAGTGGGACATAACAACCAAACCCAGCAAAACGGCATAGGAGTCTTGACACACATAGCTAACAACATAAACAACATCCAAGAGCAAGAGTAAAACCGCGCGCACATCCACTTTAGTTACCTGAAATACATGTGAGTTTTTGGAAAATCGTCAACATAATGTTGGTGTGAATTCATGCAGTTTTTGTATTGAATGTTTGTATACTTTAAATGAAAACATGGTATGTAATTTGTATGAAACAAGTATTTCTGTAAATATAAGGAAATCGAGATCGCTAATGGTTTGCAAGGCCATTAACATGTGACACGACATAGGAAGCATCCAAACCATAGGCATTTTTAACTGTCGAATCCACGACTGTCGATTCACGACTAGAGACACAAAAGCACTGCTTGGTACTAATATCACCAAGAGTGTGGCTGCCTGAAACCCATTAGATCTAACCTTTTGTTCCGCGGTCTTGGTATGTAACTGATTAATGGTGCTTATGGCACCCTATTTGTGACATGACCTAAAGTATCATTCCTTAGTTTTTGTATTCAACATACCATAACACATGTATTTTCCCCAAGTTTAGAAAACAAGTAAAAGTTTAAAAGTGGGGACATGAACTCACAACTTTGCGTTTCTTGCGTCGTAAACTTCACCGGGTTTGCTTATATAGCGTCGTGACCTATACGTGTTTTATTAACGTTAGTCACTAGACTTGTATCGCACAAGTACAAGTCACCATCTTTTATGTAAGTAATCTTTGTTGTTAAAAATAATTTATATTTTTAACTATGTATCTTACTTATATTATCTTGTATTTTTGTCCGAGTTATGTATTTTTGTCCAAAAATTCATTTTAAGTTCATAACTTGTCCAAGTTATTGAATCTATTAAGAAATATATTTTCATAAATATATTCTCTTGTATTTGTCTATGCATGTCGTATGTGTATTTTGTATTTTTACTCCTTAGGAGTATTTAGTGTATTTTCAAGTCCTAATACACTATTACATATAATACATACTACATACACTTAGCACAAAATTTGGTGATCAATAAATATATATATTTTCCTCAAAAATATACATACTTAATATCAATTTTTATCTTGAAGAAGTCATCATTTCTTAACTTGAAGTTTACGTAAAAATTAGGGAAACCTTGGTAAATATTTTTAGGTAAATTTTTAGGGAATAAGTTTCACCAAAACTTATATTTTTCTAAGTGTCAAAATTTTATAGAAATTTTGACATGGTTTCCCCTAAAAATGGAGGTTTCCCATGTTTTCAAAACATGTGTTTATTTTCTTTTAAAATCATCACAAACAATCATCAACTCATTCAACAATTACCGTGTGTCAAAATCAAGTAAATTACACTACATCATGAACTTGAAGTTTTTGTAAAAACTTGTAGTAACTTACCATGTTATATAGTAGGTTTAGTTACCCTTTAAAACATTGTTATTTGTTTGTAAATCACATTCTTGAAAGATTTAGTCATTTACAACTTGTAAGATGATTTTTCTAAAATTATTTCTTTTGTATTTTTCTTGTTACAAACATGTTTCTAGTCTTGTTTAAACATTAAAAATATGATTAGTTTACTTAGAAACGATGACTTTGTAAATCTTATAAATAAACTTGGTTTCTTGAGAAAATCATTTTGGTAATCATCTATTTACAAGATTTGTATTTTGTTTAAATCATCTTGACATATGAAAACCAATTTCATCATTCAAGTTCATGAAGACATAAAGCATGATGATCTTGGTCTTTCACAAGATCACCACCTTAACTTACTAGATCATGTGTTTAATCACAATCTAGTAGGTTTCTTATGATGTCTAACATCACTAACACAAACCACCAATCACCAAGAAGCAAATTAACACCATCAACATGTATTCTCATACTATTAAGCTTATGTTAAAGTCTCATGATCATGTTCTTTAGTGTTCTTCAAGATTAACAATGTTTATCATCTTTTAACAATCAAAATATGAAGTAACAAGAGATCATAAGGGTCTTACTACTAGCACAAGGCTAGGGAAGAACACTTGATGTTGTAGGTGACAAATGTGATGGTTAAAAGCAATCGGGAGAGGTCCTTCAAGATTCACAAGCTCCACACTTCCTTAGACACCTTCTTGCACCTTAGGATGAACTTGGAATGGAGGATTAATGGATGAAAGTGGTGGTGGTGTTGTTGTTGATTCTTAGCCGAGATGAGGGAATGGAGGAAGCAGAGTATCTAGTGTGTGTTGGTGTGTGAGAGATGGTGAGAATTATGATCATCATGTAACACTTATAATCAACTTTGAGCTCTTAACCAATGGATCTTGTTTTCTTAATAGTACATACATAATCTTTACTAAATCAATTAAGATCATGTGATATCTAACAAGATCAAGTAAAGATCTTGATGGGGGCCACCCCATGACCATCCACTTTAAGGGGGGGGGGGGGGGGGGAAAGTGTAAATTTGATGGATAGGTTAGAGAATTTAGTTGGAAGTTAAGTGTATTAATTAGTGTCCATGCATATGATATGTTATATAGTGTGTTAGGGTGTTTAGTGATCATAACTAGCTCAGAGATAATAAAACCATGCTTCTAGTGTAATTTTGATGTTTCGGGTAGTGTCCGGTTGTTCGGTTAGATACCGGTTCGTTAAAGTGTCAAACTACTCTGTTTAGTGATCTTTAAGTACCCTTTTGTGATACTTTTAATTCCCGACACTTAGGAAAGCATTCAAGACCATTTAGTCGTATTTTTACATGTTACTAACTTGTTACAATGCTGAATTTTGCTGAAATATGCAAAATCCAGTATTTAAAGTGTGTTTCGGGTGCTTTTTAGTGCATATTATAGCTTCCGGAAAGTCTATATGTTAACCCTTGTATACATTCTTGGGTTTCAATGTATTTTAGACATTGGACCTACTCCTAGGACCCAATTCTACTGTCTGACTGCTTTCTGCAGAATTGCTGACACAATGTGTCTTACCGGTGAGTTGACTAGTCTTTCTGACTTAACGCTAACAGTAATGCATAAAGCAATATTTGAAGTATAAAACGTGCATGAATTCACTTGTATAGCATGTAATCAGACAATGTTGACATTTAAGCACATAATTGCAGATATTAAATAATAAATAAATTGTACGGAAATTACCGGTTTTGTGCCAGTTGTCACAGTCAACCTCCTGGTTTTGAGGATCCATTTAATCCAAATCATGTCTACAAGCTAAACAAAGCTTTGTATGGCTTGAAACAAGCACCTAGGGCCTGGTATGAAACTCTGTCCACTTTTCTAATCTCTATTGGTTTCACAAGAGGTAAAATTGATAAAACATTGTTTTTAAAATGGAGAGGAAAAGATTTGATAATTGTCCAAATTTATGTGGATGACATCATTTTTGGAAGCACATGTAATAAAATGTGTGAAGACTTTAGAAGACTCATGACAGCTGAGTTTGAAATGATTGCAATGGGTGAACGACAGTGCTTTCTTAGTCTTCAAGTTAAGCAAATACAAAATGGCACTTTCATTCATCAAAGCAAATATGCAAAAGAACTTTTAACCAAATTTGAGATGAATGATTGCAAGCCATGTAGTACACCCACGGCAACCACCAAGATAGTCATGTCTGATGAAAAGGATGATTTGGTTGATCAAACCTTATATAGAAGCATGATTGGGTCAAACCTAACTGCATCTAGACCAGACATCATGTTTGCAACATGTGTTTGTGCAAGATCCCAATCAGCACCTACGAAGTCTAACCTCACTGTTGTAAAAAGGATATTCAGATACATAAAAAGGATCTCTAGGTGATTGCTTAGTATCTTCGCAAAGCAAAAAGCAAGCAGCTGTTTCCACATCCACTTCTAAAGTAGAATACATTGTTGCTGCAAGCTGTACAGCCCAACTGTTATGGCTTCAAAATCAATTGCTGGATTTTGGTATAACTGATTTAAAGACACCTCTTATGTTGGATAGTCAAGCAGCTGAAAATATCATCAAAAATCCAGTCTCTCATTCAACCACCAAGCACATTGACATCAGACATCACTTTGTGAGGGATTGCTATGAAAAAGGTTTGATTTCTCTGCATCATGTTTCAACTAAGGATCAGCTGGCAGATATGCTAACAAAAGCATTAGACACATCCACCTTTGAAAGCTTGATCTCTAGGATTGGCATGCTTAACATGGAATAACAAGCAAAATCTTGTTTTTCTATGAATAAAAAGCATTAAAATGTTTTCAGAAAATCAAAAATTCATCCTTAAAAATAGTTAAAATGAAAATTTTTCATTAGTCCTTAAAAGTTTGTCATATCCACTGTTTGTTTCAAACATCTGATTGTTGAAAATTCACCCACTGCTGAAAGACAACCTCTGTTTCCCCATATTCCTTGTTGACCACTGTTGACCAAACATCAGTGCTTCAACCACTGATGTCTATCCACTGACAGTTCAAATCAGACACTATTCTCACTTTTCACTGCTGTCAACCACTGATATTGTCCATCAGTGGTTCCCAAACAACTGTCTTCCACTTTTCCATCAGAGGTTGCCACGTGGGCAGATGTTAACCATCCGATCTTTGAAACCGCTGCCACGTCAGCATTCACTTTTTCACTCACATAAAACCCTGATAAAACCCCAAACAGAGTTTTCACTGCCGTATCGAATTCAAAAATTCATCAAAGCGGTTTCCATCTCATAATCACCTCTTCTCTTCCATTCGTGATTTCTCAAAAAATCACCATGGGTCTCATCATCAAACACCCACACAATTACCTTTGTACACTTGAGAAAACAAGCAAAAACAAAGATTTCCATTCCATCATTGACACCCTTTCATCCTCAAAGTACAAAAATTTGTTGACCTGCAATGCACCCACCTACCAAGATACCCTAAGAGATTTCTAGAATCATGCTAAACTTGAAATTCAGGATAAAAAGCCATGGGCTATCTCCTCTGAAGTAGGTGGAATTTTGGTTCCAATAACACCACAAACCATCTCAGAAGTATTCCAGATGAATGATCAAGCAGGTAAAACTTCCTTCCCTAAGGGTGAGTATCAAACTGATTTGATCGAAAGAGGGTATGCAGGACAATTAACAAAGGCAACCATGCAAAAGGGAGAATTTCCACCTCCCATGAAATTCCTGTTTCATACGCTGCTCACCTGTGTATCTAATAAAACAACTTCTTTTAATGAAATTCCTCTAAAAATACAATACTTGGGGTATGCTATCATGGCTAAAACTGATTTCAATTACTCCCAAGAAATTTTCAATGATTTAGTCAAAAATGTGAAAAACATAAAAGAAAAGAAGCCACAGGCCTTCTTATTATTTCCAAGGTTTTTGAGTTACTACTTACAGCAGAAAATACCAAAAGAAAATGCACAAGTACTTGTACAAGGTGCACCTTTTCCAATAAACAGCCTATCTGCTGAAACTTTTACTCGCCTTATGGCAAAAGAGTCAAAGGATTCCAAAACACAAGCAGGGGAGTCTGAGCAAATTTTGGATGAGTCCACATCTGCTCCACGGACTTCAGCTGCTGAGCCCACTGCTCTTGGTGACCACAGTAGCACAACCACTGCTGTGCAACCCCCACCAAAAATTCCTAAAAAGACCAAGAAAAAATCCAAAAAGCCCACCAAACCCACCAAAAAGGGTCTTCTGGAAGATGAGATCCCAGAAGTTAACCTAGTGACAACACAAATGTCACCAATAACCACTGTTGCTACTTCCTCACAATAGATGGATAGATCTCCACCCAAAGCCTCAACTCCTCATGCTTCCTCACAAAAGGAACATGTTGTAAGCACAGGGACACCTCATCATGAAGTATTATCCTCACTTGAGAATATGCTTAACAGCCTTTCTCCCTGGGCAAACTCTCTTTCAACTCCTATCCCTTCATCTCAACTTCCACCATCCATTAAACCTCTGTTTGATGCCATTGAGCTTCAGACACAAAACAGCCCCTCTCACCAACACATTACTAAGAGTACAACCTCAACAATGGCTGTGTCTGAATCACCTCAATTGGTTATCCCACAAATAGCTAAGGAGGTTACACCACTGGAATTTCATGAAATTCCTGTTGGTAGTTCAAGTGGAGCAGCTACTACAGATGTTAGATCCACTAATCTACATCTAGACAGTAGTTTCATAAGTAAGATTCCCTTGAAGGCAACCACTGCTGATGCTATCAAGGTATCCATTGGTGTGTTCAAGTTAACCACTAGTGAGATTTCCAAGGTAACCATTGTAGAGGGAAGTCCCCAGTACCAAGAAAAAGGGGCATCAGTGGATGAGCCATTGGAGACTCCTCCTGGTTCAACAGCTGATACAACTACCACCGGTAGGAAATCAGATGATCCCATTCATTTGGGTGATGGTTTAAAATACCAAGATTTGACGGAGAGGCTCTCTACCATGGAAACCACTGTTACACAAATGAATGACTCTATTCAATTCTTGGTTCAAGCTTCCAAAAGTCAACCCACTCCACAACAATACTCCCAAGAGCTCTGGAATGCTGTTCAGCCTATTATCACTGCTCAAAGGGCACTTGCAAAAATTCAACACAATACTCAAATGGCACTGATCAGAAATATGGTTGATGCAAGATACAAGGATACTCAGGCTGAAACCAGGGCTATCAAAGAAACCTTGACAAAAATGACTGGCACTACCCCTGCACCTATCTACAAAGATGATGATGATCAAGATGATGCCAAAAAGGAGGAGAAACATGATATGAAGAAGTTTGGCAAACCTACTCCAAGGCAAAAGCCAACTCAAAAGCCAGAGCCTGAGAAGAAGTCTTCTGCAACCACTGATGAAACATCTGCCAAAGAAAAGAAAAAGGGAATTGATGAAACCCTGAACATTCAAGTAGATGAAGTGGAAGCAAACAAAAAGACTGTTAAGATTCAAAATGAAACAAAGGAAAGGGAGTGTAGAAAGGAACAAAAGGCAATGAAGGATTGGGAAATCAAAACCAAGGATCTTGGCACTTCCAACAGAAAGAAATCTTTCAAACACAATAAACCACCACTTGCCACATTCTCAAAACCAAAACCACAAAACCAAACACCTGAAAACCAAACCACTGCTGGTACTAAAAGACCATCCACTACTACACCCAAACCAACACTAACACCACAAAAACAACCTGCCAAAAGTCAGAAAACAAAACCATCCTCACCAATACCATCCAACACTACAACAAATGTTGACACTTCAACAGTTGTTATGACAACAGCGGTTGAAACACCAGTTGTTTCAACAGTTGTTAGTCAACCATCCACCACTTTTCAATTTCCCTCCCAAGCTATCCTCATTCCTATTTCCAAATCTCCAACAAAAACCTCTTCTCCTAAAAAGGTTTACACAAGAAAAAGAAAGTTTCAAGTGAATGATGATGATATTCCTGCACCTACTCCTATATCATCTTCACCTTTCATTCAAACCAACCCTGAACCATTCAATCCTCCACCATCACCATCATCAAACCCACTTGTTGAACCACAAACACTTGAAGGTCAAGATCCT
>JARYGA010034277.1:0-49009 GCA_030545235.1 Helianthus tuberosus | reverse complement strand
GGGATAATGAACGCATTAAATACTGTCGCAATATAGTCGTTATGGATTCTCTTGAGCAATCTGATTCGCCTAGTGCCGCGTCCCGATGATTCCGCCATCGGTTGGGGTGTGACAGATTGGTATCAGAGCCATAACTATAGGGAATTAGGTGAAACTTTGTGACTCGACCTAGTCCGGGTCGATGTCTTAGAAATGACCTAGTCTATAGTCTAAGTAACAACGGGCCGACTCGTGCGAACTTGGTAGGACTCGCACAGGCCTACTTGATACTATCGTTCGAATTCGCTAAAAGCTACTACTTCGCGTGAACACCGCATATTACAACCCCACGCGAAGAGCCTTTCCTAAGGCTAGAATATTACTTAGCCTTTCCTAAGGCCAACCCAACACACGTTTTCGAAAATACTCGCGTAACACAACCGAGTGACCCAGTCGAGATCAGGCATGAAAACCAAGAACTCTCGATAAGATCGCTCACTCAGCGCATAATTCTAGCACGAGAACTTTCCGTTGAGCTAGGAGTGACATCCATAACTCAACGAAAGTCTCCATTTCAAAATCTAGTGGAACTCTCGAATTTATTCGAAGAGCACAACCACAGTTAGGAGCGAAGTTATTAAGTCAGGGGTGGAACCCATACCTTAATAAACTACTCCGCTCCCTATAAAATGGTTTTCAAAAGCTCTCACCAAAGACTCGGCTATAACAGTAACTCGAGCCACGCGAGGACTAGGAAGACGAATGCCATGAGCTACATCCCAGTGGAAGCATAAGTCTTCTAGGGCAACGCGCATGCACGAACCTGTTGGGTATAGTTGGGTTACCTTGGATAGTCGACGCCTAAACACCCAAGGCACTCTATCTATGTTCCTCGCTTATAACTTGCCGATTTTATGCTTTACTGAACCTATTTACGCTTATGTGTTTACAATTTAAAATTTTACGCTTTATCGATTTCTCGATTTATCAATTTTCGCTCCTTGCTTTTTGCAACCGCACAACTCGCACAGCCATCGCAATCTAAAACGAAAACCGAATGTTCGCAACAAAACTAATGTCTACTTGCTCGTTTTCGCTCTCGCTCTCTCCCTTTTCATCGCGTCCTCGTGCATACTACCCCGGCATGTGTGTGTGTAAGTACAAACTACAACTAATTATATGTATACAAGCAAATCAATTGTGTGAGAACTTAGGAATCTCGTGTCTCCTATGTGGCTCCTATGTGAAATCTATTACATTACTTGCAACAAGTTTTGATCGCGCTCAATCGCATCGTAAAACTCAAAAATCATTATGATCGAATCTCACTCCAAATCTCTCTCTGTCTAGATGTCTTCCAACGACTCTACCTCGAGACAAACAGCCAGGAGAAGAGCCAAACGAAGCGCCGAGAAGAGGATTGCCTCGCTTGTGAGCAAGAAAGTGGCCAAGGCCGTTCCTCAAATTTTCGCTCAAGTGCTCTCTCTCAGTAACTCCCGAACCCCAGAAGACTCTAAGACAGAAGCGCCGCAATCTGCTTTCCTCTACAAATACTTCAAGGCCTGAGACCCGATGGAGTTCATGGGTGAAGGAGGTATGTCCCAACTACTCCAGTGGTTCGATTCTATCGAAGTTACCCTTCGTCAGAGTAGGTGCCCCGATGGTTTTCGTACTACTTGCACTACCGGAGTATTTCAATCGCGAGCACTCGACTGGTGGACAGTCGAACGTAACAAACGTGGGATCTCTGCAGCTTATGCTCTCTCTTGGGATGAGTTGAAGGAACTCATGAAGAAAGAGTACTGCCCTCCCCGCGAAGTCCAAAAGCTAGAAGACGACTTTTGGGAAATAAAGCAAGTCGAAGGTGACAATACTGGCTACACCGCAAGGTTCAAACAGCTTAACATAATCTGCCCAAGTCAAGTCAACACTTCAGAAAAGGCCATCATGAAGTACATTCGCGGCTTGCCTGAATGTGTGGGCGATTTTGTCGAAGCTGCAAGACCTGCTACTATCGAAGAAACCTATCGCTTGGCCGCAGAGATCAACAACAAACGAGTCTTGGACGGATTCTTCTCCAAGAATCCTGTCAAACAAGCTCATCAAGCAATCGTCATCAACTCATCCGACGATTCTTCTGAAGATTCCTCTGACGATGTCTCCAGCGAATCATCAGACGAATCCTCCAACGACAACGACACCTCATCTCAGGATCGCAACGGGCTCAGCCACAAGCGAAAGGAACCAAGCGTGGATGAAATTCCAAACCCCACACCGCTACGATTTTCTCCCATTCTTGTGAAGCACGCCTACACCGGAACTCATCCCCTGTGTCTCATGTGTACGTATCATCACCCACCAGGAGCTAACTGTCTTTATTACGACAATTGCAACTTGTATGGTCATTTTACCTGGAACTACCGCACAGGGCCGCAGACTTGAGGAATCTCAGCAACGATCGTAGTCTCCACAGAAGTCCTCCACAGCAACATTTGTCATGATTCCAATGTTGTTGTAATGCTACGATTTTCGCCGTTCGTTTCTTTTATGTGTTGAATTTGTTCTATTTCTCGACGCAATGTGGACTCTATTTATCTCTCGCTTTCTCTCTCATCTTCGCACTTAATCTGGAATCACACACATGCTATATATTATATCACAATATAATGTGTTTTACCCTCACTACACTCTTAGAATAAGGTACGATAAACGTGCAATGAACGACTAATCACGAGTACACACGGGATTATTTTGGTCAGTGCACGGAGATCGTAGTGAGTTCTAATGGTGCCATAACGTTAAAATCATGGTCGAGCGTGGTGGATACGTCGCTGGTACTTCCTATATATAAGCGTCTTGACCATGTCAACAAAGTGCGACATCTATTCACGGGATGCAAGTAGTAGGCGTAAAGCAAGGTGTGCTTTGCCATACTACCGAAGTCTCGTGAAGAAAGTGCCACGTGGAGTTGAATGTTATTTAGACCCATACTATTATGGTTATTTTCGACACACTACACTCATTCGCAAGGCGTAACAATTACATCGCATCATTGCGAGACTTGTCGTAAGTCTGCAAACGCAATGCAAGTGCCTCATCGATGGACTTTGGAGAGTCTACCCCCGCAGGGCAATTGCATCGATGTAAGACTGGTTGTAAGTCTTTAATCGCAACTCAATCGCGATTTCGTTGGAATCTAACGCACATCACCCTCGCAACGCTTTAACGCTTAACGCATCTATTAATCTCATCGCTTCGATACTCGCATCGCTTATCGCTTCTAACGCTTATCGCTACTAGTGTTTATGCTGGCACACATGACATCGATTCACGGGACAAAACTAATATGGTCAAAACATGGTGGATATGCCGCTGGTGCTTCCTATATATAAGTGTTTTAGCCATATTAGCAAACTTTTGTGGAAAGATGCCATGTGGGGCTTAATGTTGGTTAAATTGTGGAACTGTGGAGATTAACCGTACCGTGTATCGTTTATCGCTTATCGCGTACCGCTTATCGCTCAACGCTCATCGCCTAATACTCATCGCAATCTATGTTATTTTATTATGTATGACATCGCTTCACGGGACAAAACTAATATGGCCAAAACATGGTGGATACGCCACTGGTGCTTCCTATATATAAGTGTTTTGCCATGTTAGCCAACTCTCGTGGAAACATGCCATGTGGATTTTAATGTGGAATCTAATCGGAATCGCACTATTCGCTTAATCGCATATTGCTCGTCGCCTATCACTAACGCTATTGCTTACCGTATCTGTGTTATCTGTGTTAAGTTAGCACACGTGACCTCGCTTCACGAGACAAAACTCATATGGTTAAAGCATGGTGGATACGCCGCTGGTACTTCCTATATATAAGTGTTTTAGCCATATCAGCAGAATTACGTGGAAAAAGGCCATGTGGGGTCTAATGTTAGTTAAATTTTGTGGTGTTGATCAATCTAATCGAATTGCATTAATCGCGTATATTCCCACCGCTTGCAACGCATCGATCGTCGCTTATCGCTTGTAGCTTATCGCTTATTGATTTTCGCTTATCGCCGCTGTCTTCACTTATCTTATTGTGTTGCGCTATCGAGTTTTCGTGTACCGCTTATCGCTTATCGCTTACCGCACTCGCTCGTGTCGCTAAACTGAGTTTGAAAACGACTTCATCACTCGGTTCGCCTTTCAAGACTTCATCCCACCCTTCCTCGTTTGGATTAAGTCATCGCAAATCTGTCTGTACTATGTTGACACGAATAACACCGCCTCACGAGACGGAAGCCATATGGCTAAAACATGGTGGATACGCCGCTGGTACTTCCTATATATAAATGTTTTACCCATATTGTCGAACTTTCGTGGGAAAGTGCCATGCGGGGCCGACTTTAAGATTTAAAATTATAATTTTTAATATTATTTAAACCTTTCGTGTAAACAAAGCTCTTCTTACAAAACTTTTTCAAAAAAAATTTGATCGAAACCTTTGTACAAAACGAGATTATCTTGTAACGATGGTGTGACAATCGACTTAAGTTACTGCCGCGTAACGAGAAAATTTAGTAAAACGAGTTTAAAACACCATAAAATCTTTTAGTAACCTAATAAAACCCTACTCACAGCGCGGGTGTAAACTTCGAAGCAGTTTAACACCGCACTGTGGGAAGATTTTTCATAAACAAGCTTCTCCAAACCTTTTCGAATTAATCAACTTTTCGAGAATTCAAAATACTTCTGGATCGCTTTCTTTGTGTTGCCATCTTTTGTGTATGAATCGTCTTACTCACTGCCATCACCAGTTATCGCAACGCTCTCTCACGTCAATCCTCAATCAATCGCTCGCCTATTCTTGACGCTTTATCGCTACTCTCGTTCACATCGACCCTCGCGACCCTTCTTATGGATTAATTTCGGGACGAAATTTCCTAAAGCAGGGGAGACTGTAATAACCCGCACGTTCATGCGTTGTTGCTACTCGTTATACTCGTTACGCCTAGCACCAGAGATTCGGATCATAATGTAGCTATATCGCATACATCGCTATATCGCAGTATTTTCGCATATTATCGCATACTTTATCGCTATCGCATCACGTCGCACTTGTTGACAGCCACGATGATGTTGAGTGAGGACGAATTCTACCATCCTTGATAGCCGTGATGTGTCGCAATGCAACGCAATACTCAAAAACGCACTCGCAAGCACGCGTAACTCGATTATCGCAAAATTGGAATAGGGATATTAATACGACCCTATGTGACTAATTATAATGAATATACGAGTATGGGTATGAAAATGTGTAACCAAACTATCGCGACGCTTAACGAACAAAACAAAACATCGAAACACAACACGCCGGAGACCACCGATCGAGTGACTGATCGATCGAGTGACTAATCGATCGAGTGGCCACCCGATCGGATTACCACCCGATCGGATTGCCACCCGATCGGATAGCCACCCGATCGGACAGCCATCCGATCCGTTGCACTTCTCCCCTTCATGCCACTTCACATATAAATAGCACTTGTCACATCACTTGAACAGTGGTGTGACAGCTCTCACTCGACCAGCACACTTTTGGGACTTTTCCTCTCGATTTCCCACGATTCTTGTAAGTTTTCACCCTGAATCTTGTACTTATATGATCTACACGCACTCCTTCATCTTTCTTGTCATCAAATCTCACATTTTCACCGTTAAATCTTTGTATTTGAGCCATTCTAAGGTGATATCATCGTGGATTTCTTAGGAACAATGAAGTGTGACCTCATCTCATCAAGAACAGTCCAGATCTGATAGATTCCACGGTGTATGAACACTTGTCTCACTTAAATCTAAGCTGAATCTAAGTTTTCTAAGCTTTTCTTCAAACTTTCGTAAATTATCACTCAAAACCGGTAGCAACAGAGCTCGTACAGACCTTCCACTATGTCTCTAGTGAAGTGTCGGTTTGAGAACTGGTTCCTATCAACGAGATGACCGGCTTATCGTGTTGAACACGAACAACTGTCGGGAACAGTTAACTGATCGGACGGGGTGATTCCGATCCAATGACTTGGACTCGGTGGATTTTCCATTGTTTAGCTCGTGGTCATACCGTCTCGATCAAATCGCAGAAACCTAACAAAATAAACAAGTTGTGAAACGATCAGGCTGCGGGACGGATTGCCATCCGATTGGATTACCGCCCGATCGGACTGCCACCCGATCGACCCGCAATTCGATCGGATTGCACTTGGTACCAAGACTTCAACAATTTTCAAACATTCAAGGATCTGAACAACGAACGGACTGTCGTCCGATCGAACGACCATTCGAACGACTGAATTTGGATCCTCAACACTTAAACATTTTACAAATCTTTGTTGCACATCAGTTCCAACGGATTGTCACCCGATTGGATTGCCACCCGATCGAGTGACCAGCCTGCTGTGAACTCTTTCGAAGCCAAAGTGTCTTGCCAATCAGATCACCATCCGAACAAACAGCCACCCGATCGGGTTGTCACCCGATCGACCGACCGCTCGATCGACCGACCGCTCGATCGACCGACCGCTCTATCGACCGACCTGAAAGGTAGAGATACTCCTCTGTTTTCAAAATGCTACAACGAAAACTTTAAAAGGCAAACCATCATACACAAACACATCTTTCCCAACGAGGTAGCTAACCAATCGAGTGGTCACCCGATCGATCGGCTATCCAATCGGATTGCCATCCGATCGGAGTGCTGTCCGATCCATTGACACCTTGCTCCATTTCATGCACTATCCAACGCTTACGCTATCAAACTATGATCAGGCTATTCTCAGACGTGCTCCCTTCAATCCAACCAAGTTGTGGTTGCTTGCCTGCTGAGCACCAACTGTGAGTATACTTGAACCCGTTTTGCTTTTGCACTTTTGGGTGTAACATACGTTGCTATCAAATCAAATTACATCAAATGTTAAACTACTTATCACTTGCGAATGACTTACGTGCATAGTTATACGTGATGCTAGTTACATATGTGGTAGGACTTATACTCGCGACGTCCCACCATGACTAGTATAGTACTATTGCGCCCGACGGGGTCTAGCTTAGCAATCGCAACTCGAGGACTTAGCTGGTAGTATCAGTTTTATGAGTATATATTGTAACACCCCAAATTCCGTACGTCGTGTTATAATATTAAAACTTTAATGTTTAAATGATAATAAATGGTAAGTATAGATTTTTACCATTTTCTAAGTTTTATAAACTATGGAAAGTTTAAAGCATATGTGCACATGAAGTTAACCAAGTTAGTATGTAAAATGAAATAAATGCTATGTTTTAAAAGATAGAGGGGTTAAAATGAAAAATGTTATAAGTTAAACACTTGACAAAAATTAGTCAGTGTTTGGTGGAGGGTGTGCGATCGAGAGAAAGGGCAGGGGAAGAACAAAACCCTAAACAACCAAAATTCATCAAATTGAAAGGAGAATTGAGGACTAATTGAATGCATGAACCAAGAATGTTGATCCCGTAAGCGTTTCTAATATCAAGTAAGTCAAATTTTTTGGTTTAAGTAAAGTTTGATGAAGTGGGTTTGTGAAAGCTGTGATTATATATGAAATTTAGGATGAATATGTGTTAGAATCACCTTATGAAACTGGAATTATGCTAGAATTTCAGGTTATCTTGATGTTTATATGTAAACCCACTTGTATGTAATAATGCCATGGAAATGTTGATGAAATGTGTGTTAAATTAGTTGTAGATTTGGCATGGGAAGATTATTATGGTAGATTGATGTTATATGAACCTGAATTAGAAAGAAAATTATGTGAAAATGTTGTATATGATGACCTTGATAGGAAATGGTATGAATGTGCTTGAGATACTTGTACACTAGGCTTGGTAGATGGTACGCACACCAGGTGTTTGATGCATAGGCAAAACTATCGGATGAGATTTGATGTAAACAAATAATGAATATGTATAGAAATAGATGATGATTGTACGTGGTAGTGAAATAACATGAGAAGTGTGCCTTGAACGTGATTCATGTAGAAGTTTCGGTTTTTGCTTGTATAATGCGGTGATAGTATTGATTTGGAAGTTGTTTTTGGCACATGAATGAAATTTAGGTGAATGCGGTAGTAAGTGTCTTAACACATGGGAAATAAAATGCATATGTGATCATTAGTATGATCTAGAATAACAATATGAATATATGTTTGTTAGTTTGGAAGTGTGTATGATGGACACTTGACTTTTGAAAGTCAACAGTGTAGGAGTGTCATGGGTGAGCCTTAGGACACAATTGTATGAGGAGAGAACATATGAGTTATGTAATAGCGGATTATGTGTCATGTATCTTGGTAATTAAGTTACGTGGAATTGGAACGAGGTGATTATTAGTACATGTCTTATTTATGTGATAATTGACTAATGAAAGTCAAGTATAGTATGGTCTGAAAATAAGATGAAGGAATGTATGTATGCTCATATATGCTAATCATGTTGTGATGAACGTGACGACATGTATGGATAGGAGTCATCTCAACATGGATATAAGCATGGAAGGGCAACGGGTCAAGGGTAAACACGGAAGCTATGCATGAACTCGGACGCAGGAGGTAAGTATTCCCGGACTCCCTCTTTGGTAATTAAGAGATTATTTGTATGATAATTGATAGTAGTTATGTTGAAATGTGTTATTAATGATGATATCAAGAAGGTATTAAGTAAGTGATTTATGGAATCACTTCTTAGTTTGTTTAAGTAAGGTAGCGTTCTAGTTAATTAAGTATGATGTTTGAAGTCAACTATGGATTTAGTTGAATGAAATCGATGATTTTCGCTAAGTAGATCGAATGGGTCAAAATGATGTCTTGTTGTTATAACGGAATGAAGCTTAAGAAATGGCTACGGTATTATAACCAGGTAATGGGTAGAATTGCACATAGGTACGCTAATCGGGAAACGGAGACGTGAATTAATAGTCGAAAGACTCGGTTGTGAGTTATGACTAATGGGTAAACAATTCTGTGAACGGAACTTGGGCTAACAAAGTTTGATTTCGTATAATTGAATAAAATGAATGAGTTTAACGCATACCGGGTATCGGGTGCGTAAGCCCCAAGTACGAAACTCCGGATAATTTAAAAGTATTATGGTTATATTGTTCATGTAAGTTTTGAGTTAAAACAAATGAGTCGTTTGATAAAAACATGAACGGGTCGAATAATTCGTAAATGAACAATAAGCCGAAAAAGTATAATTTAATAATTTCCTTAACCCGGATGTTGGATTTCAAGTTCACATGATAGAATGTTAATTTATGATCATGTAGAAAGAAACGGATCGTAAAACGGACAAGAAATGAGAAAGTTATGACCAAAATGGTAAAAATTCGTTAAGCTGAAAGTTGCAGGTCTGAACAAGGCGCAAGGTTGCGCCCCCCCTGGCACAAGGTTGCGCCCCTGACTGATGTCTTCTGTATTGCGCCAGAACTGGCACAAGGTTGTGCCAGATGGGTTTCTTCTTGCGCCAATCGCTGGTTCTTTCATATTTTTCATATTCTTCAACTCCAAACTTGTGTGAAGGCTATCTAACTACGTTATATCCATTTTATAACTATATGTAAGTATGTAAGAATGTACGTATAGACGTGTTTATGTATGCATGTATGTATGTAGGTATGAAATGTGTATGAACATACGTGTGTAGGTACTTATCCATGAAGTAGGATTTGTTGTGCATGAAAGAAATGATCTTGTATATATGCTTATATATTGCTCTAACATGTTTGAATAGTCACGTTACCAACGATGTGCCTTGAGAATGGAACAGGAATGCAGATACGTAAGTATTGGGCTTACAAAGATTGGATGCTCGGTGTAAAGAATGAACTCAAAAGAATATTATATCGGAGTTGTATAAAATGATAGATTGCTAAGTGGTTATGTATATTTTTATGTCTTTATATTAATGAATATGATTTCACCAATTATTAACGTGTCGGGTGACCACAGGTTAGTCGGATATTCATAACAGACTAGTGACCGAGGGTCGAGTTAAGATCAAGGATTGTACGGGGATGTGATCACATGTTGGAAACCATTTATAATGTAATTTTCTTGATTAGGTATGAATAATGTAAAAGATTTAAATCAAGTCGATTCGAATGGTTTATTAATAAGTTGTATGATTGTCAAGAAAAGAAATTTTACGACTCATATTTCCGCTGCGACGATTTCGGTTAAAACATGTTGAGGGTGTTACATATATGTCGTGTATTACCTTTATGTATGTGGAAATTCGCAGCTTTTATCTATTACACTATTGCATATCAAACCTGTATACTCGCCAATACTTTTGTATTGACATTACTTTAACGTATGTTGCAGGTTTAGTCGCAGTCTACATCAAATCAATCTAGGAAGTCTAGAAACACACCTAAAATCTAGGTTGTCGGATTTGAATTGTTTGAGAGAACAAGAAATTCATGACAGCTTATGTGACTGTAATTGTTTATTAGTATGGGATAATGAACGCATTAAATACTGTCGCAATATAGTCGTTATGGATTCTCTTGAGAAATCTGATTCGCCTAGTGTCGCGCCCCGATGATTCCACCATTGGTTGGGGTGTGACAGGCGACAACTGCCCCATGATCTCCACTTACTTGATGATGGAAGAAGGACAGCAAGGCCGACAACTGTGACACGTGGCTCCAATCAAGGTGCACCAGCACCAGAGAGCTTCTAGAAACCACTAACGGTCGACACCAGTGAGACAAGGAGGATATTCTTTGTTCTCACCTTCCAACCCAAGGCCCATCAGCCCATCTCCTTCTATACCTCTCCGGCTATAAATAGAGACCCTCATACACATGTTAAACATTCCATTCTCTCTACTCTCACTCTTAACACACACTTATTTCCTCAAAGCAGATACTTATTCTCACGCCGGAGTCTGATTAAGAGGGAAACCCCCATATTCCCCTCTTAGCGAGCTAGCGGTGTTTCTGTTTTGCAGGAAGATCGGATCAAATCGGAGCTCAAGAAAGTTTATGAAGATTAACCCTCGTGTTTGAAACATAAACCAAACTAATTAACCCTAAAATTAGTTCCGTGTTTCTTCATTGGCGCCCACCGATTTTTACAATCACTTCATCTTCTTTTTCTGTGTTTTTCTGAGTTTTTGTTCCTTTGATCATGGCTGGTCAAGGGATTATTCCTGATTTCGGTTTTGGCACGAACTCTAACGCAGGATTGGGGGAGGACAATCCGAATGTCCAAGTCCAACCTGCCGAAGAGATAGGTGAAATCGAAGTAACAAACACTGGCGGACCCCGCGCGAGCTTCACTCGCATCACCCAAACGGGAACCGCAGTAAGTCATGTCGCTGGTCCTTCAAACCCAGCTCCAAACCCGAACATTTCGGCGTTACTAGGGCTGCCAGAAGGTGAAAGTTTAGCTTTTCGGTAAGCCAAACAGATTGCTACCATAAATACTGCGTATTAGTCATTGAGCGCACAACATTCAATTTTACAAGCAGAACCATCCTTGGTTACTCCTCCGGGTCCAAGTCAGGGGGCGCGCCAGACACCCCCGCGGCAGAACTTTCAAGGAAGAATCAACAGACCTCCCCCCCAGAGAAGGCCAAGCGTGCACGACACGCACGATACACGAGGGGAGACAGACAGTTATTATGACCATCCGTCAAATGTGCAAAGGGGTCCAGTTCACAGCCGGTTGGGGCCGCACAATATGAACAACGAATGGGACGACATGGATCCTGATGATTATACTTGGCAAGAGGATGAAGGTTCCTCAGTTTTCAACCATTTGTAGAAAAATCATGAGTCGTACAGGCAAAGATAGCGCATCGCATACAGCGAAGAAGCAGAACGGGATTTCAGCCTAGCCTATAGGCCAGCTGAAGCTGCCGAACATTCGAAGTTCATTCCAAAGATTGCTCTAGCCCCGTTGTCAAGAGAAAAGTTGCCTCCAATAGTGGGAAAGTTCAACGGTCTCACTGACCCTGGCGATCATGTTCGAGTATTTACAAGCGTTGGTGTTATGGGAGGATGGAACATGCCAATGTAGTGTCATCTATTTATCCAGACGTTCACAGGCGCTGCTCGCGCATGGTTTGACAGTCTTCCGCCTGGAAAAATCACGTCATGGGTCGACTTCAGAACCCAATTTGTAAACCATTTCAGCGAGCAAAGACGTTATCAGCGCGATACGTCTGAAGTAACAGACATCTGGCGCAGAGAGAACGGAGGTTTAGAAGATTTCATCACTCGCTTCAATAAGGAGTGTTTGGAGATCGTTGGTGTAAGCGAACAGCTAATGCGCGCTCACTTCAAGAAAACCATTCGATGTGATAGTCTCATCAGGACTATCACAGGAAAAGACGGTATGCCCAAAGAATGGGACAAGCTCATGGAAGCCGCAAAGATAGTAGCGCAGACTGAAGAATCATTAGCTGAAACCAAAAACTCCTGCACCGAGGACCATTTTTCCAAGAGAAGCTCGCGCGACTATGGCAAGCGCAACAAGAACAGAAATCATGAATGGAAATCAGGACAATCCAGCGGTTATGAGGAAAGACCGCGTTACAAAGAAGACGAGTGAGAAACAATTTACAGAATCGGCTACCGAAAGGCCATCAAAAGCGAGAACCACGAGAAGCAGTGGACTCGGCTCATTAAAACACCAAAGGAGGTGCTCATGACGGAGAATCACGATTTCAAGGCTCCAAAGCCTATGACAAACAAGAAGGGGCAAGACCCGAACCTGTACTGCGATTTTCACAAGGATACAGGCCATCTGACGGATGATTGTATCAGTCTAAGGCAAGAAATTGAGAAAGCGCTGAAAAGCGGAAAATTGAGCCATCTGGTCAAGAATGTGCGCAAGGAGACGCGCCAGATTCAGCGGAATGATGATGGAAACCAGAAGAAGGTTAGGCGCCTAGAGACACACATGGTCAATGGACCAAGGTACAGCGCAAGAAGCAAAGGCAAGCGCCCATTCGAACCAGCTTGGCAAGAACAACAAGTCATTTTTCTAGTAGTGCGCGGGGGACCACGCGCCCTGTCGTCATTACCGGCATCGTAGGTCACTATGAAACAGAATATATCTTCATCGACCCGGGAAGCACAGCTGATATCATTTACGAACAATGTTTCAACCAGTTTGATGATGAAGATAAAGCGCGCCTCGAGCCTATTAATTATCCTCTGTCAGGATTCTCCAACGAGACGGTCTTCCCACTAGGCCATATCAGTTTCCCCGTCATGCTATCTGATGGGAAACATTCAAGAACTACAAACGTCAACTTCATGGTGATGCCAGTCAAATCAAGGCATGATGTTTGAATTGGGAGAGAAACCCAAGGAGAAATGAACATGGTAACCTCCACACCCCACTCTGCCATTGGATTTCCAACTGAGACGGGGGTGGCGATTATCTATGCAAAGAAAGAGGTGATGGCTGCAGAGGATGCGCGCCCAGTCAAAGCAGCAAAAATTTCAAGGACCGAGCCAGAAAAATGGGTCTTAAACCGCAAGTACCCAGAACAAACGGTGACGATAGGCCACGCAATCTCACCAAGGTACAAAGAAGGCGCAACCTAGGAGCAGATAAGACTAAAGCCATGAATGAGCAAGTTTGTGAACTGCTAAAGACAGGTATACTGAGGGAGGTGCGCTACCAAAGTTGGGTTGCAAACCCTGTTATGGTCGAGAAGTCTACTGGAGGATGGCGATTGTGTGTTGATTACACAGATCTCAATAAGATATGTCCTAAAGATTGTTACTCTTTGCCTGAGATCGACAAAAAGATAGACTCTCTCGCGCCGTACAAATGGAAATGTTTTTTGGATTGTTACAAGTAGGGCTGCAAAATGAACCAAACGTTTGCCGAACAGTTCGGGAACCGTTCGGCGGGAAGTTCGTTTGTGTTCGTTTGTTTAATAAATGAACGAACACGAACAAGAAATTTCGTTCGTTTAGTTAAACAAACGAACATGAACAAATGCCGCGTTTGTTCATTTATGTTCATGAACGTTCGGTAACGTGTTCGTTTATGTTTGTTTATGTTTGCTTGGGTTTGTTTGTTTGTTAGTTTATTAAGGATTTTAAGAATTAATTTTTACTTAACACATCAAAATTAGCACTGATATATTATTTAATAAATAAACTATTTAATATAAATGATAATGTATAAGAGCATTCATATCCAAACCATCAAATTATACACACATTCCACTAAAAAACAACTCCTATATCAATATATTTCTACTAAAAACAAATATTTTTTCTCTCTCCTTTTCAATTAAATAATATTATCATCACATTTTTCTCTCTCCTTCACTCACAACCACTTTCAATATATATTAAAAAAATTATACTGGGTGAACAGTGTCCCCCCAAATATACAGATGAACAGTAACATTTTCTCTCTCCTCTACTCACAACCACTTTTTATACCCTTTATAATATAAAAACTCCCTCTCAGATATTTTGATGGATAGAATGTGAATGCTCTAAGTCAATTATATCAAACGTGATAGAGTTAAATGTCATTTTAGTCCCTGTGGTTTGGGTCATTTTGCCAATTTAGTCCAAAGGTTTCATTTTTAACCTGTGGGTCCAAAAAGGTTTCACAGTTGCCATTTTAGTCCACTTGGTTAACTTCATCCATTTTTTCTGTTAACGAGAAGGCCAATTCGGTCATTTTGTATGTAATTCTGTTAACTAAAAGGGCAATTCAGCCATATAAAATGACCGAATTGGCCTTCTCGTTAACAGAAAAAATGGATGAAGTTAACCCAATGGACTAAAATGGCAACTGTGAAACCGTTTTGGACCCACATGTTAAAAATGAAACCTTTGGACTAAACTGGCAAAATGACTCAAACCACAGGGACTAAAATGGCATTTAACTCAACGTGAAACTATTAAAATAATTGCCGTTCTCCCGCTCTCATTCCAAGCTTCGAGAGAAAGACTCTTCCACTCCTCGCTCTCATTCCAGTCCGATTAGGGGTTTTACGTCACCATTCTTTGTACAATATAGGTAAATATAACTTATTTTCTTTGAAATTCTTACTCCGTTTTGCAACGATCTTCCGATTTCGTGTTTAATAGTTGAAAATTCGAGTATGATGCTACTTAGTTTTATCATTCGACTTTATAGTTTCAGTAAATATTTTAAATAATGTATTTTTAGATGTCATTAACCTCCCCAATCATAAAAAATTGAGAAGTTTTATGCCACATCGATTGATTTAATCTGGTAGTTTTAGTATTTTTATGTTCAGTGATATTGCAAATTGCAGTCTAAATTGGTTGTACCTAAGAGGTCTCTTGTTTGTTGGTTACTTATTTTTAGGGTTGTAGTACAGTTGGTATATGATTTGCTTGTGCAGTATGTGTTGCAGATAGTGAATTCCAAATATAGTTTACCCGTGTTAGTTTCAAATATAGTTTAGAGTTTAGACCGTAGGGTATGGTGGGGCGTGGGTTGGGGGCATGGTGCGACACGTGGACTATGGGGCATCCAAGACCAAAAGCCAATTTCAAAGGGGTATGGTGGGGCGTGGGTTGGGTGGCATGGAAAAAAAGCCAATTTCAAAGGGCTAGTGCTCTTGGCCAATGAGGTTCCGTCATGTCATGTGGGTAGCCCCGCCCAACGCCCGGGCTGAAACCCCCGCCCAAGGGGCCACGCCCAAACCCAAGCCCACCCGGGGTGGTGACGTGGGCGTTTGTACCCAACCCACGCCCCAACCCCCGCCCCATACCCCATAGTCTTAGCCGTGTTAGGCTTGGAGGCAATGATGTATTGGTTAAAGAATGTCTTCTCTACCTGTTGGACTATCTTGTAAAAATTTTTGTATTAGATTCACTTTCTCTTATTTATTTCTCAAATTCTACATGCATATCTTTTTCGCTATCTTTCTTTAACTTCTGTTTTTCAGTATATTAGGTCCTTATTCAGGATTTTAATTGTGCGTTGCAAGAGAATTTCATCCATCAGGTTTGTTTGGTATATTAATTACTTGAAAGCTTACAAAATTCTTTATTTGTATATTAATGGTTATGGTTTTGTTAATTTCATAGTGTTTGTTTATTAATGTTTGTTCTGTTGTTCGAGTAGATCTAACATCAAACCAAAGTGACTAGGTTTTTAATAATTGTTTATTCTCCTTCAATTTTATATCATTAATGCTTTTGTTTATTCTCCAGCGATGGAAAATGATGCAAACGTTGTTAATATTGAAGAAGAAGACAATGAAGTTGTGTACATGATGCAACTGCTGGTGTAGAACAAGCAAATGCAGCCAACAATGAATCTGAAGCATTCACTAGAAAGAAAAGAAAGCAAACTTCTAGGGCTTGGGAACATTTTCGTGAGGTATCATCGAATGGTGGAACTACAATAAATGAATGCATCCATTGTGGGGAGAAAGTCAAGAAATGTAAAGAAGGAACAACCACACCAATGAATAGGCACGTTGATTTCAATTGCCCAAAATTAAAAGTTGTGCAAAAAGGTCAGTTGAAGTTGAAGGTTCCACTTGGAAAATCAGATTCAGCAACGGTTCAAAACTGGAAGTTTGGCAATGCTAAAATTAGGGAACTTATTTCTCATATGATTATGATTCATGGTTGCCATTTAACTTTGTTGAGTATGATTCTTTTACGGTTGACAATGCTAGAACTAACGATGTGGTGGCTAAAAAGTTTATGGAAAACTTGAATATCCAAAACAAGCTTGCAATTGATGGACAATTGTTTCATGTGCGATGTTGTGCGCATATTCTTAACTTATTAGTGCAAGATGGTTTATTGGAAATTAAAGACATAATTCATAATGTTTGTGAGAGTGTTAAACACGTGAGTGCGGCTCCGGGTCGATTACATCAGTAGTCTGAACTTTCTAAGCAATTACTTATGTCAAAGATGGTTTAGGCCGTGGGGTATGGGGCTTGGGTTGGGGCGTGGGTTGGGGTAAAACGCCCAAGCCACCACCCCGGGTGGGCTTGGTTTGGGGCCTGGCCCCTTGGGGCTTGGCTTTCAAGCCGGGCGTGGGGCGGGGAGAGCAAGGTGAGTTGGCGGATTGTGATTGGCCCATTAAAAGTAGCCGTTGTGGGCTACTTTTTAAAAAAAAAAAATTGTTTTTCCTTTATAAATACTTATCTCATTTAACAATTTTCTCACACAATATCAAACACATAAAACACAATATTACCATGAGTTCTTCAAGTTATAGTGAATCGTCATCATCATCTGACGATAGTGCGGAAATATTTCTACAAACGATCGTGGCGGTGGTGAAAGCTATCGTGGAAGACGAAGACGATGAGGAAGAGACTCAACAACCTAAACGGAGGAGAAGGTACATCGATCGTGAACGGCACACCGCTAACGATTTGTTGCTAAGCGATTACTTCTCAGCGGAACCTAAGTATGATGAAAAAATGTTTAGGCATCGTTTTCGTATGAGTAGAAACTTATTTTTAAGAATATCTAGAGATCTTGAGGAGAAATATGTTTGTTTCCAACGAAAACCCGATGTCACCGGGCAATTAGGATTTAGTACGTGGCAAAAGGTCACGGCCGCACTTAGGCAGTTAGCGTACGGCAATAATTCGGACATTATGGATGACTATTTAAAAATGTCTGCACGTGTAGCTAGAGAAACTCTTCACAACTTTTGTTCGTGTATTCTAGAACTTTATAGGAAAAGATATTTGAGAAAGCCCTCCTTCAGTGGCATGCAACAAATATTGGAACATCACTCAGATTATCATGGGCTACCCGGGATGCTAGGTAGTTTAGATTGTATGAAATGGTCTTGGGAACTTTGTCCTACCCAATGGCAAGGCGCCCACACAAGTGGATTTCACGGGGTGCCAGCCATCATGCATGAAGCGGTTGCGTCCCAAGATCTTTGGATATGGCATGCGTTCTTCGGTATGCCAGGTTCACATAATGATATTACCATCATAAACCACTCGCCTCTTTTCAATGATCGGGTAAATGGTATAGGACCCAAAGGAAGTTTCTTTGTAAACGGGATTGAGTACATGTACGGGTACTACCTAGTTGATGGGATTTACCCAGAGTGGGGGGTTTTCGTAAAATCGTTCACAAGACACGGTACCACAGATCCAAAGAGATTAAAGTTTAACAGGGTCCAGATGGCTGCACGTAAAGATGTCGAGCGAGCATTCAGTGTTTTGAAGAAAAGGTGGCGAATATTGGCAATGCCTTGTCGATTATGGGACAAGGATCAGATTGGAAACGTGATGTACACATGTATCATTCTTCACAACATGATTTTGGAGGATGAAGGTAGAGCGGTCGTTACCTACTATGATGACGATGACCCCCAACCAGGTAACGTAACAGACGAAGATAAAGCGGCAAATGAATTTTTAATAAAGTCAAGGGATATACATCAGAACCTTCGAGCTGATTTGGTGGAACATGTTTCACCGATTCCTGGGTTCGAAACCGACGAAGACGACGAACAATGACTGTTTTTTATTTTGATAATTATTATGTATGTTTATGTATTTTAAAAAAAAATTATGTATGTTTATTTTTTATTTAGTTATAAATAAAAATATATATAAAAAAATGTTGATGTGGCTAGGCCACGTCGCCCAGCCACGCCCAACCCAAGCCCCACCATACCCCTAAAAAACTTGGCTTTGGGTTTGTAATATTCAAGATACACGTGTCACCAAATGCCCAACCCAAGCCCCAACCCAAGCCCCACCATACCCCGTGGTCTTAGATGTCAGTACTCGGTGGAATGCCACATATGCTATGTTGTCTACAGCACTGGAGTTTAAAAAAGTTTTTGTGAATTATGCTGATCGAGAACCTACATACAATACTTTGCCCAGTGATGATGATTGGAAAATAGTTGAAGATGTTTGTTCATTCTTGGCACTTTTCAATGCGGCAACAGAACTCATTTCAGGTACTACTACTATCTTCTAGTGTTCATTATGTTTCAAAATAATAAACTATTTTTATCTCGAAAATTGTTTTGAATCTTCAAATGGTTCTATCTTGTAGGCTCCGAGTATCCAACATCCAATTTATTTCTTAGTGAGTTATTTGGGATAAAAGATGCACTGACTGTTGTAGCTTGAAATGATGATGAGTGCATGAAAGGTATGGCTGAGGAGATGAAAAAAATTTTTTGACAAGTATTGGGGTTCTTGTAATTTGCTTATTTCAATTGGTGCTGTTATGGATCCAAGATACAAGATGAAGTTAGTTGACTTTGCTTTCAAGACAATTTATTCTGAGGAAAAGGCCAAGGTAGAGAAGGCATTAGTTCAAACTAATTTGGAAGATTTGTTTAAAGAGTATGTTGAGGCTTATAAAGAGCCGGTCGTTGAAGATATGGGTTCATCTAGAAATGTAAATGTTGGGAATGGTCCAAGTGTGAGTGGAAGTGGTTCTCGTTTTATGAGTTCTAGATTTGGCAACGGTATCAAGACTGGTAGTGCTAAGTTTGCTCAACATATTAGAACTGTTGATTGTGCTGAAAGTGTGAAGTCGGAATTAACCACTTATTTGGAAGAAGGGGTGTACATTAGTGAGCCAGGTGTGTATTTTGATGCTTTGGTGATATACAAAGGCTAAAAATTCAAATTTAAACTCCAACGGTAATCAACGATCGAAACGAGATACAGATAATTCACCACTCGTTCTCCCGTCGGGCACTTCTAAACAGGATATAGGATACATATATAACCACCTACAACCTATTCAGACTCCAAAGAACACCTCCCTATTAGCCAAATAGGAATAGCAATGGAAATTTTAGAGATTTCTCCAAGAGAAATTTTGTAATTGATAACTGAAACTCCAACTTTCATCCGTCTTGCAATACAAAAGGAAAAAACAAATAACTGACTAGCCACTACCTCTGAAATTAAGGAAACATTACTGAATTAAATAAAAGAAAATAAATCAGAAAAGAAAATTGCAATAATGGGAAACGTGGCAGTGGCTGAAATTGCTGCATGGTAGTTAGGTGTTGACTTGGACCAATGTAACCCATGAAACTTGGGTCGAACTCTCCCCTGGATCGGATCCTTGCAACTGGGTTTTCACAGCAACGACTACTTTATTTAAATTTGGGGACGTGGGCCTATCATCCTTGCCATCATGAAAAGAGTTTGTCCTCAAACTTGGAAGAGGATCAGCTGGATCATAATATGGTTGCAGGTCAGCGATGTTGAAGGTAGCTGAAACTGCAGAATCGCCAGGTAGTTCAACTTTGTAGGCGTTGTCATTAACTTTGGAGAGGATCTTGAACGGACCGTCTGATCGTGCATTAAACTTCGAGCGTCTTTTGGAAGGAAACCGTTCTTTGCGAAAGTGAATCCACACGAGATGCCCAGGGTGAAAGACAAGGTTGCGACGTCCTTTATCCACCCGTCGCTTGACCCGTTCGTTCATCTGATTGATTCGCTGCCTAACCTTATCATGTAGTGCTTGAATATCAGTGGCCATTTGGTTCGCTTCAAAACTATAGTGGTGAGCGACGTCGACCACAACTAAATCAATAGGAGCACAAGGGTTACAACCATACACAATTGTGAAAGGACTATAACCTGTTGTCTTGTGTGGAGCTCGATTGTATGCAAATTCAGCATGTGCCAAGAGATCGTCCCACTGTTTGATACTCGTTTTGATTAATGATCGCATGAGAGTTCCCAAAGTCCGATTCGTGACTTCGGTTTGGTCGTCGGTTTGCGGATAGCTGGAAGTACTATATTTCAGCGTTGTACCCAACTTCTTCCGTAATGTTACCCAGAAATGACTTAAAAACTTCACATCACGATCGCTGACAATTGATTTTGGTAACCCGTGCAGACGAACTATTTCCTGAAAATATAGGTTAGCAACTTGAACGGCATCATATGTAGTATGACACGCAAGAAAGTGTGCCATTTTAGAGAATCGATCAACGACGACGAGAATTGAATCTTTGTTGCGTTGGGTACGAGGCAACCCGGTGATAAAATCCAAACTTACATCTTCCCAAGGTGCATTCGGGACAGGAAGAGGCATGTATAACCCATGTGGTGCGGAACGACTTTTAGCTCGGTGGCAGGTGGCACATCGCCGAATCAGATGATCAACATCACGAGCTAATTTTGACCAGAAAAAATGTTGTTTGAGCATCAGTGTTGTTTTGTCAGCCCCAAAATGCCCCGTCAACCCACCTTCATGTACTTCTTTGATCAACGATTCTCGAAGACTAACCTTGGGTATACAAAGCCTGGTACCCTTGAAAAGAAAACCATCCACCAACTGGAAGTCTCCGACCGCTCGAGTCTGACAACGAACGAACAAATCTCCAAACTCTGAGTCGGTAGAATAACCATCTTTAATAGCATCAAGACCAATAACCCTAGGGCATAAAGTCTGTAATAATAAAAATTTACGAGAGAGAGCATATGCACCTTTATTCAACTTCCCAGACTTGTGCTTAATGGTGAAAGTGAAAATTTGCAAAAACTCAACCCACTTAGCATGTCGTGATTGTAATTTGTGTTGGCCTTGAATGTACTTTAGAGCTTTGTGATCGGAATGTAAAATGAATTCTTTTGAAATTAGATAGTGTTGCCAATGCTCGAGTGCCCGAACAATGGCATAAAATTCCTTATCATACGTAGAGTATCGCTGTTTAGCATCGTTAAACTTTTCGCTGAAGTATGCTAACGGACGACCACGTTGGGTAAGAACAGCGCCGATGCCCACACCAGAAGCGTCACATTCGACTTCAAAAACCTCTTCAAAACACGGTAAAGCGAGGACCAGTGTCGAAGACAATTGGCGTTTCAACTCCTCGAAAGCAAATTGAGCCTGTTCATTCCACTCAAAGTACTTCTGCTTAGTTAACTCAGTCATTGGAGCCACTATGGTGCTGAAATGACGAACAAGTCGATGATAAAACGAGGCCAATCCATGGAAGCTTCGAATCTGTTGTATCGAGGTAGGAGTAGGCCAATCTCGTATCGCTTGTACCTTTTTATCGTCTACTCGAATCCCATCTCCTGAAATTAAATACCCCAAAAAGGTGACCCATGGAGAGAAAAATTCACATTTTTCTTGGTTACCAAACAATTGTTCTTGAGCCAAAACTTCAAACAATTGTTGTAGATGATCACGATGCTCCTGTTCATCCTTACTATACACCAAAATATCATCAAAATACACAACAATAAACCTCCCCAAGAATGGTTTAAGTACTTGATTCATCAGTCGCATAAACGTGCTAGGCGCGTTTGATAAACCAAAAGGTATAACAAGCCATTCGTACAAACCGTCTTTCGTCTTGAATGTCGTTTTCCATTCATCACCTTCAAAGATCCGAATTTGATGGTACCCACTACGAAGATCAACTTTAGAAAAGACTTGAGAACCATACAACTCGTCAAGCATATCATCCAATCGCGGAATCAGAAATCGGTATTTAATGTTGATCTTATTAATAGCTCGGCTGTCACAACACATCCGCCACTCTCCATTTTTCTTTGGTACGAGTAGAGTTGGAATAGCACATGGACTAAGGGACTCTCGAATCAGTCCTTTGGACAAAAGGGCATCTATTTGTATTCGGATTTCATCGGTTTCTTGTGGGTTCGATCGATAGGCGGGTTTGTTGGGTAGTATTGAACCGGGAACGAGATCAATCTTGTGTTGGATTGATCGGAGCGGGGTAAACCGGGTGGTATTTCAGCAGGGAATACATGGGAATAGGCTTGAAGTAAGGGTTAGAGTAATGGGTGGGGTTCACAGTAGGATTGGCTAGCTTCTTCATCAAGGCTGAATAAAATTAGCTCTCGACTTTTGGCAAATTCAAATTGATCAGCTTTCAATAGAGTGGTGAGTGGTAATTGTTTCTTGGGTGGGTTCAAAGGTGTCATAGGAGTAAGTGTTATTTTTCGTTGGTTGTGATTGAAAGAATAAGTGTTTAAATACCCATCTTGCATGACCCGTTTGTCAAATAACCAAGGCCGACCCAACAGCACATGACAAGCATCCATAGGAATTATATCGCACCAAATCGAATCTTCATACTTCCTGCCAATACTTATAGATAATAATATTCGACTTGAAACCTGAAGTCCTTTACCTGATTAAGCCATTGATTGACATAAGGTTCCGGGTGGGGCTCCGGTGTCAACTTCAGTTTCGAAACCAGGGTTTGTGAGGCCACATTAGTACAGCTCCAGCCATCAATTATTAACATACAAACCTTGTCGACAATGGTGCATCGAGTGTGGAAAATGGCTTCCCGTTGTTGGTTTTCTTCAGATTGAATTGTACTACTCAAGGCACGTCGGACCACAAGTACCTCCCCTTCATTGGGTCCAAGAACATCTTCCTCTACAACATCAGATTGAGGAACCGTATAGGCGTGTTCGGAATGGTTTAGGGTATCATCAAATGCTTCAAAATCTACCAGAGTCACCATCTTTTTGTTTGGACATTCAGAAGCGATGTGTCCAAGTCCCTGGCATCGAAAACATCTTCTGGGTAATTTAGATTGGGTAGTGGGGTTTTCAGTAGGATATGTGGGTTTTTGTGGGGTGGTGGTTTTGAAGGTGGGTATAGGTTTGGGGTTTGGTCGGGTAACTGTGGTGGTCTTGTTTTTAATTTTGTGTTGTAAATCGATTTTATGGGCTAACATGGATAACTCTTCCAACGTGGCATATGGATAAAGCTCAACCACATTAGAAATATGAGTGTCCTGTCCTCCCAAATATCGAACTAAGATTTGGGGTTCGTCTTCGGGTAAGTCACACTTCATAATGAGATACTCAAATTCTCGGGTGTATTCTTCAGCGGTTCGACCTGATTGTTTCAGATTGTGGAGTTGCGAAAAACTGGATTGGATATGGTATGAAGGTAAGAATTTTTCTTTCATCAACCGCTTCATCTTAGCCCAATCTTTCACCTTCCCTTTGCCTAAGCGTTCCCGTTTAGTACAAACATTCGC
Organism: Helianthus tuberosus; assembly: GCA_030545235.1. Classification (NCBI taxonomy): domain Eukaryota; kingdom Viridiplantae; phylum Streptophyta; class Magnoliopsida; order Asterales; family Asteraceae; genus Helianthus; species Helianthus tuberosus. Next base: position 24,992 of record JARYGA010034277.1, on the reverse strand, counting down.
CCACCACGTAGACGCATACTTTCGCAACTTCAACGCTACCACCTTCACTTTGTTCACCTCAGTGGTCTAACGGTAATCAAAAACTCGCTCAACAGTTCTAATCCATTCTACAAACTCATCGGGATCGAGTCTGCCATCGTACTCGGGAATATCAATCTTAATGTCATTAGAATAAAAAGAACCAGAACCTGTTTTTCCACCGCTTCCTGATCCTCGAATCGAATGCACTTCGTCTTCACTTTCACTTTCATCCCGATCTGATAAATTCTTGCGATTCACAGAAAGCTCTTTGATTTGTTCTTGCATGAGTTTCATTTGCTGGGTCGTCTCCACCTTTTCGGCTTCAAGGTTTTCAATTACTTTCTTCAATTCAGCAGTACTGCGGGTATCCATAATGGTCAATTGAACCTTAAGCTCTGATACCAAGATGATATACAGAGGCTAAAAATTTGAATTTGAACTCCAACGGTAATCAACGATCGAAACGAGATACAGATAATTCACCACTCGTTCTCTCGTCGGGCACTTCTAAACAGGATATAGGATACAGATCTCACCACCTACAACCTATTCAGACTCCAAAGAACACCTCCCTATTAGCCAAATAGGAATAGCAATGGAAATTTTAGAGTTTTCTCCAAGAGAAATTTTGTAATTGATAACTGAAACTCCAACTTTCATCCGTCTTGCAATACAAAAGGAAAAAACAAATAACTGACTAGCCACTACCTCTGAAATTAAGGAAACATTACTGAATTAAATAAAAGAAAATAAATCAGAAAATAAAATTGCAATAATGGGAAACGTGGCAGTGGCTGAAATTGCTGCATGGTAGTTAGGTGTTGACTTGGACCAATGTAACCCATGAAACTTGGGTCGAACTCTCCCCTGGATCGGATCCTTGCAACTGGGTTTTCACATCAACCACTACTTTGTTTAAATTTGGGGACGTAGGCCTATCATTTGGGGTGGTGGAAAGCGAACAAACTGAAGTATAGAATTTTGTCAAAGATGGCTGCTGATGTCTTAGCTATTCCAGTCACCACTGTTGCTACAGAATCATCCTTTAGTGTTGGTGGGAGGGTTATTGACCCACATCGTTCTTGTTTAGGAACTAAGACGGTAGATATGCTAATATGTGGAGCCGATTGGTACCGTCATTACTATGGGTTAGAAAAAAAGAAAGCCAAGGTAATATTCTTATTCTATCATCTTTATTATTTGTTTGGTTATGAATGATGCTTATTCTCTTTAATATTGTAAGAAAATGATGATGTCGTACGTGTTGAGCTTACTTGATTATTGTTCAACGAGCTCGAGTTTATTTTGGTTTGGATTAAATGAAGACTTCGACTTTATTTTGGGTGGATTAAATGAAGACTTCAAGTTTAATATGATATATTTTTGAAATATTATTTTATGGTAATTTTGTGTATCAATCTTATGTCAATTATGTTTGGATAAATGGTTAGCATATCTTGGGCAGATCTATGCCATGTTTATGATAAAAGATTTGTGTTAGTTTTTGTTAACGAATGCTTGTTTGTATTCGTTTACGTTCATTAGTGTTCATGAACGTTTGTTTGTGTTCGATTGCGTTCATGAACGTTCGTTTGCATTCGCATTTGTCTAACACCTAAAATTCACAAACAAACACGAATATGTTCATTTCCTTAACAAACAAACACAAACAAAAAAGCTCGTTCGGTAAGTGTTCGTGAACAGTTTGTGAACACCTACTTTCCTTAACAAACAAACACGAACAAAGCCTTGTTCGTATTTGTTTGGTTCGTTTGCAGCCCTAGTTACAAGGTGTATCATCAAGTCCAGATGAAGCTGGAAGATGAAGACAAGACAGCTTTCCGCACTGACATCGGAATATTCTGTTAAACAAAGATGCCTTTTGGGCTCAAGAATGCTGGCGCAACCTACCAGCGACTGATGGACATGATATTTGCTGATGACATCGGAAAGCATATCGAAGTGTACATTGACGATCTTGTAATTAAAAGTTCCGAAGAGGACCAGATGCTAAAAGACATAGAGAAGACGTTCAATTCTCTAAGGAGCGTAAATATGAGGCTAAATCCAGCAAAATGTTCTTTTGGTATGGAAGAAGGCAAGTTTTTAGGCTTCGTGGTGACAAACGGCGGTTTCAAAGTCAACCCCAAAAAAGTTCAAGCCATCGAGCGGATGCCATCACCGCGCACGATCAAAGAAATGCAAAGATTGGCCGGCCGCCTGGCCGCGCTCAATCGATTTATATCAAACCACGCTGCAAAATCTTACCCTTTCATAAGTACCTTGAGGAGTTCAAGTGGACACTAGAGGCAGAAACAGCCTTCCAACAAATGAAGGAGTGTTTGATCAAGCTCCCTACCCTAACCGCGCCATTAGAGAAAGAACCACTCATTTGTACTTGTCTTCTTCGGACAAGGCAGTTGGGTCGGTATTGTTGGTAGAAAGAGACGGAGTTCAGACTCCAATTTACTATGTTAGTAGGGTGCTTACAGATCCAGAAACACGATACTCAACCATGGAAAAGTTAGTGCTCGTGCTGCTACACCCCTCCAGGAGGCTGCGCAGGTATTTCACGAGGCATGTAATCAGTGTACTCACTAACTACCATATCGGCACAATCTTGCAAAAACCAAAGACGTCAGGTCGTCTGGCAAAATCGGCAATTGAACTCGGGGGTCACAACATCCTGTACAGATCGCGCCCAGCTATCAAAGGCCAAGTATTAGCAGACTTCATCACTGAGGTCCCAGAGGACAAGATCAAAGATTGTGAAGTTGTTGATATTCTCGTCAAAGACACATCGGATGAATTGTGGTTACTGTATACTGATGGAGCCTCAAACGAATACGACGCAGGAGCCGGATTGCGCCTTGTTAGACCAGAGAAACATGAGTTCACATATGCCATCAAGTTGGATTTCAAAAATACCAACAACGAGGCAGAATATGAAGCGTTTTTGGCAGGCTTGCGCCTAGCCATCAAGATGGGAGCTCAAAACTTACAAGCGGATGTCGACTCTCTCCTGATCGCGAGTCAAATTAATGGATTGTATGATAAAAAGGGCGAGGTTATGGCCTTGTATTTAGAATAGGCGAAAGAGTTGCTTCAACAGTTCAAATCATACAAGGTCGTTCATATCAATCGATCAAAAAACAAGCCAGCAGACGCGCTTAGCAAGCTTGCTTCAACAGCTTTCCAACATCTCGCCAAAGATGTAAGAATCGAAGTCTTAAAAAACCCATTTGTTTTGTTGCGCCAAGTTAATGTAATTGAGATAGGGCCACCATCGTGGATGACCCCTATCATTCAATATCTTCAAGAAGGAATCCTCCCTGAAAACAAAGCAGAGGCTAGGAAGATACAGAATAAAGCGTTGTTCTATGAGATGAATGGTGGAATTTTGTATAGAAGATCCTTCTTAGGGCCACTATTGCGCTGTGTGGACCCTCAAGATGCGAGTTACCTGATCAGGGAGATTCACGAAGGCATCTGCAGCATTCATGCGAGCCCGTGCATGGTCGTAGCGAAGATAATGAACGCTGGTTACTATTGGCCAGGGATGCACGTTGACGCTCTGAAGGAGTTGCGCAAATGCGACTCCTGTCAAAGGCACGCCCCAAAAACCCTGCGCCCGAAGAATGATCTTATCCCTGTGGCCACTGCCTAGCCTTTCCAGCAGTGGGGGATTGATATGGTGGGACCTTTCCCTGAAGCTCCTGGAGCAGTGAAGTTCATAATTGTTGTCGTTGATTATTTCACTAAATGGGTGGAGGCCAAAGCCCTCGCTTCAACTACTGCAATGATGGTGTGCAAATTCATATAGGAACACATCATTTGCAGATTCGGTCTCCCACTCAAGATTGTAACCGATAATGGCACCAATTTTGCTTCTGAAGATCTTCAAGAATGGATGAAAGAGATGAACATCGAACACACTTTCTCTTTCGTTGCGCACCCTCAGGGCAACAGTCAAGTAGAAAGTGTCAACAAAAGTATCGTCGAAGGGATAAAGGCCCGCTTGGGCACCAAGAGAAGAGGCTGGGTAGATGAGCTCCCTAGCATCCTGTGAGCTCATCGAACCATGCCAAAAACAAGCACTGGAGAAACCCCTTTTAGCCTGGTCTACGGCTCAGAGGCGGTTATCCCAGCTGAGATAGACCTCCCCTCGCCGCGCTTATCAGCAGTCAACAAAGTTGATAACGAGGTCGAGCGCCGTCTAGACTTGGACCTGCTCGAAGAGAGGCGCGAAATAGCGCGAATCAAAGAGGCCAAGTATAAAACGCAGTTGGAGAGGTACTACAACACAAGAGTTCGCATTTATACCTATACTCCAGGGGAATATGTTTTCAGAGATAATGAAGCTTCCAATGCTGAACTCCCCAGTAAACTAGCACCTAAGTGGGAAGGCTCATACTTAATACATGAGGTGCTAGGAAAAGGGGCATACAAGCTGCGCACCCTGGAGGGACACATCATCCCATGCACGTGGAACGCGCAACAACTGCGCAAATGCTACATGTGAACACCCTTGGCCATGCGCCTTTTCACTTAGTTATGCTGGCCATGCACCTTTTATCTACTTATGTTGGCCACACGCCTTTTTAATTATCTATGTTGGCTATACGCCCTTTTTTCCATTTCACTGATGTACGTTGGCCTAGCGCCTGTTTCTATGCTACTTAATGCAAGCATTGTCTATGCCTTGTTATTTATCATCATGTCTCTTACGTTACAAATGCATGTTAAACTTTTGATTAGCACGAAAACACTTCAGTAAATTACGAGCTCTTGAGTTATGCCTCCAAGGTCCTCCGCGATCATAGTGCGAGACCGGGCAGTAACACTCATACACGAGCCACACTTACATTTATTCGAGCTAATTTTATCAAAGTTTCTAACGACAATGCAATAATTGTAACTTGACAAACAGAAAGCAAACATAAATTTCATGTTCCAAAAAAGTGCGCCCGCGCAATGATTACATAAAAAGTAGCAAAACATCATAAGTTCGACCCAAAAAAGCGCGCCTGCGCAATGATTACACAAAAAGTTAAAAACAAATTACAAGGCATCAGCCTATAAACAGTATCTATTCAAAACCATCTCCACCATCTCCATCGCCATCGCCATCTCCGCCGGCTGTTTCTTCCTCATCCGTTAACTCCATAGTTTCTGGAGGGTCAAGGATAGCCTTTAACCGCGCGCACCAATCATCGTGCTTTAACGCCTCGGTGACCAAATCCATAACTGGCAGCGAAAGATGGTCATAGACTTCTTCAGCGCGGGCTAGCACAGTATCAGCCTGATCTGTCACAGAGCTATGACTGGTATCAAACTCTTGACCAAAGGCCTCTTCAACGTGATGAGCACATTCTAGATAGCCCCCGTGATGCCCAACAGCGCGGGAAACATCTATGAGCGTGGCAACAATCGTATCCATCTCTGATGCGTTCAAGATAGAGTTAGCGATCTGCAAAAAAGACAACGGGTAAGAACAAAGCAACAATAAATAAAACCTAAGGTAAAAGAGGAGAAACTCACCACAACCACTCCTCTATTGCGCATCCATTAGGAATCGGAAACTAGCGTATCCACGATTGCTTGAGCTTCAGCTTAATTGTTCTGAGCTACGTTAAGGGTGGAGGTGCTAATATCTCGCGCCTCGTCGGCCCTCTGCTTGGCCTCCTCGACGGTAGCAGCCTTCACCCTCTCAGCCTCAAGATCAATCTCCAAGGATTCATTCTTGTCAATAACCTTATGCAATCGACGCTTTAACTCCGCAATCTCTACATCCTTCGCTTTTAAGTCCTCATCCTTACTGGCCACCTACGCCTTCAACTCGGCCTGCAATGGACGAAATAACGACTTAGTAATATTTTGACAAAGTACAAAACAACATAAAGAGGAAAGGGTTAAAGATTGTTGAACCTCAACTCGCCCTTTGTCCGCTTCGGCGTCCTCAACCTTTCCTTTTAATGTGGCAATCTGAGCCTCAAGGTCGGTAATCTTGGAGGGAGCAGCATACATGCGCTGGTTATCATTTTTGCATACCTCTTTCCATTCAGCCCGCTCCTTTGAGAAGAGCTCCTCAGCGGCACACAGCTTGCTCCTCAGGCCCTCGCGCCCCCATTCTTCAGATTTTTTTCTCTGCTTCGAAGGCGGCCTTCTCTTCAGCAAACGCATTCTTCATCTTCTCAAAATCCTTAACCTGCCTCAACAAACGATCATGGTACTTTTCCCAATCACCTCGCTCTCTAACCATTGTATGCCACTCGCGCACAATTTGGTGGTTAGCAGCGCGGGTGTTGGCCTCTCCAACAACATAGGCATGATACAACCCATCATGGGGCCCCGCTCTCTGCCTGTTCACTTCACTAGGAGGGAAAGAATTTAAGAACCAGTCACAACAAGGAGCAAACTCCATGAACGTGTCTTTATGCTTTAAGCCCCATGGAGGTTGGTGGGGAGGATCACCGCGAGCTTCCTCGGTGTACGTCTTATAATAAATATCCCCTAAGGTATCCTTAGGACCTATCGGAGGATGTGGCATCGAGCTTTGGCTCCCTGCACCAGCCTGACCAGCCGCAAAAGCGCCTGTACGCCCACTACCTCCAGCACTTGCACCACCTGCAGCAATGGTAATCTCTTTATGCGCAGCCTTCTCAGGTACAGTAGCAGCCGATCCCGCAGCAGCAGAGGTTACTGGCACAGTTTGGGTGGGGGCATCAGGCTGCGCAGGCTCCATTGGTTTAACAACCTCAGGGCCCTTGTGCTAAGCAGTGTCTTTCTCCTTCTCTTTAAAGGGCTGGTCAAGCCCTGTGATATGCGTGACCTCCAGGTCCCGCGCCACATCATGCTGGGTGGCAACGGCAGCATCAGTGGTCTCTTTCTCTTTTTCCTTTTCTCTTTCTTTCTCCTTCTCAGCCTCCAGCTCAGCAGATCTAAGAGGCTTGATTATAAATTTGGTTTTCTTAGGTGCTGGTTCTTTTGTATCTTTAAACTCAACACCCCTAGTCTTCTCAGGGGTCTTCTTTTGGGCCTCTACAGAAACTAAGTGTTAAAAAGAGATACTACTAAAGTAAGACAAGTATTAACATCATAACACTAACCTAGAGAGAACTTGTAAAGGGATTGCAGACTGCTCTGTTTCCCTATTACTAGGGCTCCCCCAGCCTTTTGCGCCGCCTTAACGCCCGCAACAGTCTCCTCTCTACTTCTCTTCCTGCTCACTAACTTGAGGGCTGGTTCTTCCTCTTGCTCCTCTTCTTCCTCCTCTTCATCCAGCGCAATTGAAGAAGGAGTAGCGCCAGCATCTTGGTTCCTTGACCCCGCGCTTCCTGAGCTTTTTGAACCAGCAGCGCTGGTCTTCTTCTCACCTATACGGGACAAACCCTCAAGTGAATCACTTGCAACAATGTAATCCTCCAGGTTACTCTGCCGAAATCGAAGAGTACCTTTATTAGAAGCACTGGTAGTTGCGCGGCTACTCCCGCCCTTCTTGCTGGTCGTTTCAGCATCGATAGTGATCACCTTCTTCTTCTTCTTGCTTGGCTTCTTCTTCTTCTCCTCCGGATCTATGCCAAGGTCGCGCAACACACCTGCAAAGATGTTAGACCAGGAACTTAGCTCCCCATTTGAAGACCCTACAGACTCCTCGCTGGAAAGATAAAGAATCTCTTTCCCAACGGAAGTCACAGCACGCAAGGGCCTGGGGTTGGGTAGATGCGCACCTTCGGTTGCAGCAGGAGGATTGGCAAAGGCTCCAGCAGGAGGATAAAGAAAAAGGCCTTTGATATGCTCATACCAATAAGGCTCCCCTGGTTATAGCGGGCGCACCGCCATAGACCCACCAAAGGTGGGGAAAGCAGCTTGATAAAGGCGCGCCTTTAGAAAAAGATAGACAAGATGAATCACTTGGATCCGACTCGCCTTTAGTCTAACCTTTGATTATTTCTGCACTTTTGCACTTTTTAAGAGATTATCTTAGTTATAGTAGTAGGCCCCTCTTTTGAAGGTGACGTTACCCTCAACCCAATAGTTTGAGTCAGCAAGGATACAATCCTAAAGGGCTGGATTATTGAAAGATAATTAATTAAGTTATTAATGCGTAATGTGGTAGGCCCCTCTTTTGAAGGTGACGTTACCCTCGGCTAAGTAGTTTGTGTCAGCAGGAATACAATCCTAAGTAGCCGGGTTAATGTTTTAATAGTAGTTTACATATGAGGGGATCAAGGAGTTCGGACCCCCGCCATCCAATACCAGTGGGTATTGAAGGAGATCCTACTAACCCCCGACCAGGTAGCCAACATATCTCCATATAGACTGTGGAGATATGAATGGTGAAAATCTTTTATTTTATATAGACAGTAAAATAATGCCAAGACACCACGGACAAATGATAAGGAAGATTCACCTTCAACATAAGAAACTAGTTATTAAAGTCATTAATACATAACCAAATAAAAAGTGCGAAAAGATTAAAAATAAAAAGTATTACACTAAATGCTTGTCTTCACCAAGTGATGTAAGAGACTTAGGCAAACATGGCCTTTGATTGTCAAGAACTCTTACGATCAATCTTGGATCCCGAGACTACTCACACACTCTATGATGGATGATGGATGATGGTGGTGGATGTGGGTTGTGATGGTGGTGGTGGGTGGGTGAAGTGTGGGAGAGGTGATTTGCCAAGGGATTGTTTGCAAGTGAGCCAAGCACCCCTATTTATAGCCTGCACAGAAGCCCGGACACGGCCGCGTGTCCATTGGGCATGGCCTCGTGTCCACCCATCTTCTCTTTCTTCATTAATTGCAGTTTGTCTGCATTAGTTGACCACGCCCCCGTGTTCGCTGGGCACTACCCTGTGTGAAGAAGCGTATCTGTACTATCAATATTTGCCTAGATTCTGCGAATCTTAGCGTTGACCATAGCCCCGTGTCCGCTGCCCACGCCCCCATGTTGGGAAATAGAAGCTTCTACAGCTTTGTCTTTTCTGCAGACACTTGGGCACGCCCCCGTGCTCATTGAGCACGGGGCGTGTTCAGCCTTCTGATGTCTTGTTTTTTCTTGGGAAGATGTTGTCGAGGGGTTGGGCATGCCACGTTTATTCCTTTTCTTGTATTATTGTTAGATTTGGCTGCATTTTTGCTTCTTTTGTTCCTTTAAGCTCATTTAACCCTGAAAATACAAAAGGAAGTCGAAAACACACTTGTTCCAACATTAGTACTAAAAAAGGGTTAGTTTTATGCCACATTTGATGTAATTTATATGTTGCCTTTTGCACACATCAATATCCTTCGCGGCCCGCGAGGCCACCCTAGCTATGGCTAGGGCTTCCGTGTCAAACCCTAGACCTGCCACGTGTGTGACACGTGGCTCTAAAGCTTATCCGGAGATTCACCTAGCTGTCGCGCCCCGCGAAGACTTTGCTTAACTCCTTCGCGGCCCGCGACCAAGTAATAAAACTTGTTTTTCTTGATTTTTCATAAATTTAGGGGTTTTAGGGGTTCGGTTTTCTACTTACGGGGCGTTTTACGACATTTTCATGTAGGTCCTTACACCTGCCATTTAAATGTCACTGATTTCTGGTTTGGTAATTGACAAATTATTTTTCATACTTCTATTCTCATTTGAGATTGTTAGTCTTTCTCAATTAACAATCAAAGTAAGTTCTCTTCTGACATCAAACCCTATCGTTTCTAAAAGTCATTGCATTTCACATCTCTCTTTTGATTTGTGAAACTTAGTCACCTTGAAGATCATATCACTTTATCTCGTTCAGTTAACATCGATTCCTGAAACTAATTTTATTGGAACCATTGAATTCCAATTATCCTATGATATCTTTATATTTTGATTCTATCTCAGACACCATGATATGCTGTTTTTACTAACTTAAAAACGTGACGTAAACCCAAGGAGATATCATAGCTCAAATCTCGAGGACGAGATTTAAAATAAGGTGGGGAGGATATAACAACCCTAAAAAATGACCCTAAACGTTCCTAAATACATCACGTACGCGAGAAACGGACCCGAATAACATTAATATTAATAAAAATCAAGAAAAACCAATATTCTGGGTCGCTCGTGGGCCGCGACCCAGATAGCCTAACTCTGTCGCGGGGCACGACAACTTGTTGCTTGGCAGACACCCAGATCGCCACGTGTCAGGATACGCGTCAAGACTACCCGGTGACTCACCAACCCTCAAACAGCCCTACGTTTCCTCGTGGGCCGCGAGGGAATTAAAGGAGACTGTCGCGGAGCGTGACAGCTTGCTCGACCAGCTATAGAAGGAGCAGAGAATGGCATTTCAAATCGTTCAATTTTCTTCATTCTCTCTCAATTTCTATAAAGTTAAAGTTATACCCAAATACCCCCCCTAATAAGCGAAGCTCTGCCTCGTTGTAAGTATTAGAACCCTGCTATTACCCTACACGATCGATTTAGGATTCCGTAACGCATGTCAGCTCTGCCCGACTCAGTCACTGGAATTATGTATGTGTTACACCCGATTGATCTAGAACTCCGTGATGCGTGTCAAGGCTCTGCCTGACTCGGTCATTGGAGTTCTGTCTCGAGTTGTACGGTTAATGTGATTTGTGTTATCTTACTAACACATGTGCATTGTTTAAATTTAATAAATAATAGCCAGGAAAAACAACGGGAAGCTATAATATTATCAGGAAGCTATAATATTACCAGGAAGCCTGTAGAAATACCTAGGCCTACAAAAGTGAGTACATCTGCTTTGCGTAAACTGTTTTTATAAAACCTCAATTATTTTAAAGTATAATTAACAGTGATTGAGTATTTGTATTCTACAATTACTGTCGGTATGTTGGAGTTTTGTATACATTACTTGTTACAACACTGTGAGTAGTAGCATGACCACAAGTTAGGATTGACAGTACCGTGAGTGGTAATTAAGTAGATATAAGCAAATGTAATTGCGGATGCCCTCAATACTGTACAATTATAAAACTGTTTTGATTAAACTGAGATGCATTCACCAGTATTTATTGTTGATAAAATGTGTTAAAACGCATTTCAGGTAACACAATGTGAAAGCCAATAAAAGCCAGCTGGAGAACATTGTTGCTTAGAAAAGTGGCTATAAAAGTTACCTAAATAAAAAGAAGAATTGATTTCAATAATTTGGGTTTACCCCTATAAATATATTACAAATGAAAATCGGGTTTTGTCCCACTTGTTTATTATAAATGTATTATCAGCAAAACTTGGGTTTTATTCCAATTATCTATTTTAAACATTTTGGTGTTTAACTCTAATAACAATATTTCCTGTAACACCTCGAAAATTCATGTCCCATAATGTGTTGACACGTGTCAGATGTTGAACGTGTAAAATAATGTTCTAGAAGGACTAAAGTTGACAATCATGGAAAGTATGTAAATATACGAGTTCTAAATGTCAACAGTGAATAAATGTATTGCACATTAGCCCTACATAATGCTCATACCTTCAAACGAATAAATCATAGATCATACGAAGCTAAAAGTGAGAGGTTACAAACTACAGGGGTTAAATGTGTCAACATGTTTAAGTTATACCTCTGAGTGACCTTTTAGCAAACCCGAAGCTTTGTAACGGTTAATTATGCTCACTAGAATGCACGATTAAAATTTCATAAAGTTTCGTTATCGTATGAGAAAGTTATGATCAAATTCGTGTACGAGGGGTTAAAGCGTCAGCGGTGAAAGTTATGACTTTTCGGGTTAACCGGAAGTGTCCAGGGACTTGGCAAAGTGAGTATAAGTCATAAAGCCCTTGTATATAATTAATAAGGGGTCAAAATGCAAGAATTAAGCTTAGTTGACCTTTCGGTGTACCAAGAGCCAGGGATGCAAACTGAAAAATGGAAGAATTGCCCCTGAGGAGGGCTAGCGCACTGCTACATCAGAAGCGTAGCGGTGCGCTACCAGTCACCCAGCGACCAGAAACTTGTTGTAGCCTGTTTTTCGCAATTGTGACCCATTTAACCGGTTTTTCTCACAAGTGGACGACCCTTAGACTTCCCTAGGCACTAGTAACAAGTGTTGGATGGTTGTGGTTGATTATAGACTTTGTTGTCAACATGTTATGGTATTTAGAACTTGTATAAAAGGCCATTAGTTGCAACACAACTCTTCACACTTCTCCTGCATTCTTGGATCATATCTGGAGCTCTCAAGCAGGTCCATTTGATCTTAAGTTGTGCATAGGACTCTTGTAAGTCTTCTAGTTCTTCTTTGTTTGAGTTTAGCTTGGTTAATTAGCTAAAAGTCAAACCGTCGTAATTACGGTTTGACTTCGAGATTAGTCAATAATGGCTCAGTCATATCTCGAATTAAAAATAGTTATGAGTTGGTAATTATGTGGGTAATAAAACCTCAAAAAGGTTACCCCTGATCACCACTCTAACCAGGTCAAAAGTCGGGTCAAACTTATAATTAAAAAGTCAACATAATGCTTAAAATGTCATTTATGCATAATTAGCTATATAGAACATATATAACCTGTTTGATCATTGTTATAACTTAGAAATAAGTGTAAGAACATGTCCAAACATGTCCAACCCGACTATTTCCTGTTTAGACCCGGTTCGGAACCGAAAGTCACATAGTTTGACTTTCACTTTGACTTTCAGTTCTGACCCGTTTAGGTATGTTTTAGAAATACCTTAGAGCTTCATTTGGACCAGGTTACATGCTAGTACAACCCTCTGTGATTATACACCTCGGTTCATTAGTTATCCGATTAATACGCATGATTCCGTTAATTGCTCATATGTTGACCATTATGCCCTTATTGCCTTAAAACGTGATTTTTGGAAATGTAAAAGTGTAGAAACCTTAGTTACTGATATATAAACTTGTATGCAAAGTTTGACATCAGTTTGACTTGTAGATTAAGAGTTATGCTCATTGTCGCAAAATTAATGCTTTATGTTAATAAAACGGCGTAACTAGCGTATAGCCTAGTTAAGCCTACTTTTTGGTATCAAACTTAATACCCACTGATGTAATATATTATTTTGGGATTTTTAAAGATTTTTAATCAATTTTAGGCTGAGCATAACTAGTAGTCGCAGGCTTAATCCAGTAATTGTCGGTTTTGCCCTTACGGGCCATAAAATGAGTTTTACTTATCTAAACGACTCCAAACCTTTTGCTACTGATCACATATGATAAATAAATTATTTTAAGCCCTCTGGAAATATAAAAATATCAGATTTAAGTATCAAACCCGGAAATGGCCTTTAATCGCCTTATTTAGCGTTTTTAACGCATAGTATGTTTTAAAATCATATTGAACATACCCGGGTTGATACCTACTGATATATGAGGCAAATTATGATATTTTAACAGTAATCAAAGGTTGATTAACTCAGACTTCGTTTTTGAGCTTTTCGGCTTATGTGAAATTACCAAAATACCCCTACGGGGCATAGTTTGGTTAAAGATGATAAATTTCACATATATGCTTTAGCCTACTGTTATAACTCATCAAATTGAGTATGTTTGCTGTTTACATCAGACCTGTAACTCAGTTAAACATTTAAACTCTTTTACAACCTTTAAAATGACCAAACTACCCCTACGGGGCATAGTTTGTGTTTAAATTCGTTTCGGGCATAATGAAAGACATCTTACTGATGTCACAACATATTTAATGCATAATTAACTTAGGAAACCTGTAAATGGCTCTTATGAATACCCGTCACGCTTATTACGCGTTCGGTTCGGTTTATATAACAAGTTTACATAAATTAACCAAAACGGGTCAAACCTTATCGGTTTTATCTCAAAATCCAGAATGTGTTTAGTTACCCATATTATACAAGTCTCCAAACTTTTCGGGTCTAAATCACATTCTATTACGGTCTTCGCTTAATAGTGCGTACGAACCGTATCTTCCTATAAGACTAACCGGTCTAAGCTTAGGCTTAATTAAAGACCCGTTAGCATTCTAATTAATTATTTATACCATCATTCCAGACTAGAGCTTTCCGGTAAATTGTACCTACGCTTACTTAAGTGACTACGGCTGAGTTATTAGATTCTTGCTATTTAAGACAGGAGCTAGCTCAGGTAAATACTCTTAACTTATTTTCCCCTATTACGGGCTTGGGATACGGTAATATAAATACCGCATGGTCAGGTATGGGATTCGAAGACCAATGAGTCGGGAAATCCAAATAACCTGTTTTAATTCGTATTGCTTGACTGAAACATTGGGGATTAATGCGACCGTGTCCTGGATATCCTTGACTCATTAAATTGCAATGGCCACGACTTAAGCACGGGGTGTAGGCATACACCTGACAGATGCTATATGCTAAATAATAATTATACCCAATATGGGATTCCCAATAAGGGAATAACAATCGTACCCAATAAGGGATTCCCAATATGGGAATAGTGGTGTGTCGGTTAATCATGAACCGGCATAGATTCGGGCCCCGTATGTAGAGCAAGTTATGTAAAACTGATAACACGAGATATAGTTTATCCCAAAGCATAAAAAGATTAATTTTGCCTCTGTGCATTTTAATCAATGTGTCAAATTATTTTGTGCCTGGTGCATTCAAATCAATTTTATTAAACTCTTTTCAAATGAGTCGGTTGAGTGTATTTACCAGTGAAAACTGACGTATTTTCAAAAGTCTAAGTGACAGGTACAAGTACGTAATAGGCTGGAAGCGGCTCAGGACGTTAATAAGGAATCTTGCAAGTTCTAGGCGTCTAAGGTCTGTTGAACAAATGATATGTTTTAAGATCCGCCTGTGGATCCTTTACTTTCCGTTGTAATACTTGATATTACTTCATATTCGGATTGTAATATATTTATCTTTTGCTTCCGCTGTGCATTTATATATTGTGTTTGTTTGACTATGATGATATCAACTACGTCACGATACTCCCCACCGGGCCCACCGGTGACACGTGGAAAGTCGGGGTGTGACAGGTTGGTATCAGAGCCAACACTGAGTGAATTAAACGCTAGCCTTTTGCGTTTAATCTCTGTTACACAATTGCACATTCTTGAGTCTAGACGAGAACATAGAACAATTTCCAATTTGTTTTATTTTCTTTTAATTACTTCCTTGATTATTTTTCTGATTAGCCTTTGCATAGGCAAGTCATTTTTATTAGAAGTCCCGTTTAGGGCAACCATATACTTGTTTAAAGTTTTAAAGGAACGATTATATGTTTAAAAATATCATTCCTATATTATAAGATCTACCATTATAATAAAATGGCAAAATCTAAAAAGGGACAAGACCTAGCCTGGTGTCATTATTAAGACGCGGCCAAGATGGCAGATCCTCAATTTAGGTTCAGATCCATATTTAACACCTCAATTTAGGATTGTCCTGCGATGAATATTAATAAGAATCTTAAGAGTGAAACCTAGCCTTCGGGTCACTTTAAGGCCGGGCTATGATGGTAAGACATGTTTAAAAAGATTCGAACCCCTGTTAACATCTGTAAATATGTTAACACTCCTGGCAGGCGTGATTCGTTAAAATCACACACGTCATTTATATATACGGATTCTTTAAAAAGATCCCTAACCCAACTTAATGATCTCTGAATCATGGGTTTAAATCATCAATAAAGATGATCATACTTTGACCATATATTGGTAAAATAATGCCTATGGGCTATAATGTATTGCCCATTTGAGACATTGACATTTGATCTTTATGATTCCTTGTCTATGGTGGTGAGCTACGCTCAAGCCTATTAGTCTGTATGATCAATGCGATCCTGACTACTATCATCAAATGAAGATGATCATATAATAAACATCCCTTAGAAGGGAAATGCCTACGAGCTATAGTTAATGCCCTCTGAGACTAAAGACAGTGGTAGCAATGACTCCCTGTCAGATAAAGGTAATGAACTAGGTTCAAACCTTAATGCTTTGATTCTCTGAAATCATAGCGCATAATTTATAAATGTCCACGAGACTAGGCCTTTTGTGCCACAAATAAAACTGTTATTGTTTTATAATTAGGATAAATTATTATAGGAATCCTAAAATAAATATGATAAATAAATTAACCAAATGTGGTCTCCGTTTACCATGGTTAACGAATTACCCTAAGGGGCAATTCCATAATAAACTCCCAAATAAACTATTGCCCTTGTTTTCTGCAACAGTTAAATTGTAATGGCTAACTCAGACGAGGGTAATAGTCATCCAGCGGAGGTTAATAATGACGCCCAAATAAATCTAACGGGTGCGGAATTGAAAGCGATCATAGACGGCGCTGTTACACAGGCTTTGAAAAGGCAGTACGAAGAGTATAGTAGGACCCTATCTACACAGCCTTCAAAGCCTAAAACACACTCTGAAGCTCACAGCAAGCCACCTCCCAAGAAAGATGATCCCAAGAATGGAGATGACGATCGTCGCTCCTCGAACCATCACAGTGATCCGTCTCAACAAATCATACTGAATAAAGGACCCCGTGATAAGGGTTGCTCCTACAAGTACTTTGTGTCATGTAAACCCCTGGATTTTACAGGGGAGAAAGGAGCCATTGACTGTATGACATGGCTGGACGAGATGGATACTATTGTGGATATCAGCGGATGCGCTGAGAGGGATGTAGTGAAGTATGTATCCCAATCATTCAAGGGAGAGGCGCTAGCATGGTGGAAGGCTCTCATACAAGCTACTGGGAAGATCCCATTTTACAACATGTCATGGGAACAGTTTGTTGCTCTCATTATGGAGAACTACTGCCCTCAACACGAGGTCGAAAGAATTGAATCTGATTTCTTATCATTGGTGATGACAAACTTAGATTGTCAAGCTTACCTCACCAGTTTCAATACCCTGTCCAGACTGGTTCCTTACCTTGTAACACCAGAGCCCAAGCGAATTGCTCGCTTCATCGGGGGTTTAGCCCCAGAAATCAAAGCCAGTGTTAAGGCTTCAAGACCTACTACATTCAGGTCAACGGCAGATCTGTCACTATCTCTCACACTCGATGTGGTTAGAAACAAGGCTGCCAAGGCTTCTGATGATGGGAAGCGTAAAAGGGAGGAAGATAACTCCCAGAATCCTAAGAAGAACAAATCTGAGTTCAACAATAATCAACAGGATTCCAACAAGAAGCCTACATGCAAAACCTGCAAAAGAAGACACTGGGGACAGTGTCGATCAAACCAAGAGCTAAAGCAATGTGGCATCTGCAAAAGAACTGGCCACCAGTCCCACGAATGTAGGGACATAAAGAATGCAAACTGCTTCGGTTGTGGCGAGAAGGGGCACATAAAGACCAACTGCCCTAAGTACGCGAAGAAGCCTGAAGAGGCCAAGAAAGTAAACGCATGAGTTTTCCATACGAACGCCAAGGAGATGATGCAGAACGATAACTATGTAGAATATACCTTTTCATATCAAACAGTTTATGCATGATTTTTATTTGGTATTGGCACATATGATTCTATAATGAATGATAAATGTTGAGAACTGTTGTCTCCGCCTGATTAAGACTCCGGTCATCTAATGCGAGGTAGAAAATGACCGATGATACTTCAGAAAATACTCCAACAAATTCTATATTGATATTTAATATCTATTAGAAATCACTCTTTTCTGATATTCCTTTGGCAAGCTTTCAAGCTACCTAAATTCTTTAATATAATAAAGACAGATGTGACGTTTTGATCCTCTGTCAAAAAGGTGATGGACTAGGTCCAACCCTTAAATGCCATAAAGGGTCTTTGGTGACCTAGGCCAAGTAAAAATTGACCATTAATACCTCAGAGACTGTCATTTTTAGTTTGTTCTGATCAGAAGACCCAGGCGGCCCGCGTAAGCCTTAGGTGATACTTTACGCGGCCCGCGTCAGGCTCCCAGAGAAAAACAAAATGGTGCGGCCGTCCCCGGAATCGAACCTGGGTCTAGGCCACACCCTTTCGCGCGCCTAGCCAACCGAGCTAGGTGCCTAGTTTGTGAAAATTTCCATTCTAATTAAATATAAGCACATATAGTTGATATCTCTTTAAACTCTATCGAGTTCGAATACCAAATGGTATGACAAAAGCGCTATATGAGGATTGGTGTATCTTAATAAGTTCCATAGATTGCTTCCATGCCTGATCAGTATGGAGGTTTAATGCATGGGACCACAAAGATATCCCAATAGTCATATGGTACTAAAGTCAACTAATAGTTTTCAAAGAAGATATCCAAAAGGAAATTTTCCAAGTAATTATTCCCGACTAAGGAATTCGTGGACTAGTAACATGAATGTGTCACTTATTTGACACGAACAATGATAGGTGAACTGGAGCCTGAGATATGGAACTCTCTGTAACCTCCTTGTACCTTGATTACTTTCTCCTAAGATTTACCCTGTCTACCCCAGGGAGGCAGGTAGAGTTAAGTTTAATATCCCATTTAGGGCTGCATTATTATGAAATCCCCAAGACAACTAGTACCACATTGGCAGAATCGAAAACCCTGGTTAAGTAAGTTTTAAAGATATAGATTCATATAGCCTGACCCAATATCCGGAGAATTCGATATAGTTAAATTTAAAAGACGGTTCATTTTGCTTATGCATTGTTACCGCAACCCTACTTAGGCAACGATTAAGAATTTCCATCAGCTGCTCAGGATTGTCGAATTGTTTGACTAACGGCAAGGATTAGCTATTCCTTAAAAGTTTGTTAAGCAGTGGTTGGAATAACCATTCCACCGTAAGATAAGCTTTTCTATAATAGTTGATATATAAGCATCAAGGCTGCTCCCTTGGAGACCTTGTATAAATGGAATATTAAACAGTCTATTGATTAGGACAACAGATTGGTAAGTCCAATTATCTGGATCTGAAAGTTGCATTGGAAACAACGAACAAGATCATACAAATTCCTAACCATCTGTAAGATTGCCATTATTAGGCAGAGAATACTTCCTTTGTTTCAGTAAATCTCGGGTCGAGATTTATTTTAAGGGGGTGAGGATGTAACACCTCGAAAATTCACGTCCCATAATGTGTTGACACGTGTCAGATGTTGAACGTGTAAAATAATGTTCTAGAAGGACTAAAGTTGACAATCATGGAAAGTATGTAAATATACGAGTTCTAAATGTCAACAGTGAATAAATGTATTGCACATTAGCCCTACATAATGCTCATACCTTCAAACGAATAAATCATAGATCATACGAAGCTAAAAGTGAGAGGTTACAAACTACAGGGGTTAAATGTGTCAACATGTTTAAGTTATACCTCTGAGTGACCTTTTAGCAAACCCGAAGCTTTGTAACGGTTAATTATGCTCACTAGAATGCACGATTAAAATTTCATAAAGTTTCGTTATCGTATGAGAAAGTTATGATCAAATTCGTGTACGAGGGGTTAAAGCGTCAGCGGTGAAAGTTATGACTTTTCGGGTTAACCGGAAGTGTCCAGGGACTTGGCAAAGTGAGTATAAGTCATAAAGCCCTTGTATATAATTAATAAGGGGTCAAAATGCAAGAATTAAGCTTAGTTGACCTTTCGGTGTACCAAGAGCCAGGGATGCAAACTGAAAAATGGAAGAATTGCCCCTGAGGAGGGCTAGCGCACTGCTACATCAGAAGCGTAGCGGTGCGCTACCAGTCACCCAGCGACCAGAAACTTGCTGTAGCCTGTTTTTCGCAATTGTGACCCATTTAACCGGTTTTTCTCACAAGTGGACGACCCTTAGACTTCCCTAGGCACTAGTAACAAGTGTTGGATGGTTGTGGTTGATCATAGACTTTGTTGTCAACATGTTATGGTATTTAGAACTTGTATAAAAGGCCATTAGTTGCAACACAACTCTTCACACTTCTCCTGCATTCTTGGATCATATCTGGAGCTCTCAAGCAGGTCCATTTGATCTTAAGTTGTGCATAGGACTCTTGTAAGTCTTCTAGTTCTTCTTTGTTTGAGTTTAGCTTGGTTAATTAGCTAAAAGTCAAACCGTCGTAATTACGGTTTGACTTCGAGATTAGTCAATAATGGCTCAGTCATATCTCGAATTAAAAATAGTTATGAGTTGGTAATTATGTGGGTAATAAAACCTCAAAAAGGTTACCCCTGATCACCACTCTAACCAGGTCAAAAGTCGGGTCAAACTTATAATTAAAAAGTCAACATAATGCTTAAAATGTCATTTATGCATAATTAGCTATATAGAACATATATAACCTGTTTGATCATTGTTATAACTTAGAAATAAGTGTAAGAACATGTCCAAACATGTCCAACCCGACTATTTCCTGTTTAGACCCGGTTCGGAACCGAAAGTCACATAGTTTGACTTTCACTTTGACTTTCAGTTCTGACCCGTTTAGGTATGTTTTAGAAATACCTTAGAGCTTCATTTGGAC
Source organism: Helianthus tuberosus (assembly GCA_030545235.1). Taxonomy (NCBI): domain Eukaryota; kingdom Viridiplantae; phylum Streptophyta; class Magnoliopsida; order Asterales; family Asteraceae; genus Helianthus; species Helianthus tuberosus. The sequence goes on along the minus strand of JARYGA010034277.1, from coordinate 4,580 downwards.
CAGGTTACATGCTAGTACAACCCTCTGTGATTATACACCTCGGTTCATTAGTTATCCGATTAATACGCATGATTCCGTTAATTGCTCATATGTTGACCATTATGCCCTTATTGCCTTAAAACGTGATTTTTGGAAATGTAAAAGTGTAGAAACCTTAGTTACTGATATATAAACTTGTATGCAAAGTTTGACATCAGTTTGACTTGTAGATTAAGAGTTATGCTCATTGTCGCAAAATTAATGCTTTATGTTAATAAAACGGCGTAACTAGCGTATAGCCTAGTTAAGCCTACTTTTTGGTATCAAACTTAATACCCACTGATGTAATATATTATTTTGGGATTTTTAAAGATTTTTAATCAATTTTAGGCTGAGCATAACTAGTAGTCGCAGGCTTAATCCAGTAATTGTCGGTTTTGCCCTTACGGGCCATAAAATGAGTTTTACTTATCTAAACGACTCCAAACCTTTTGCTACTGATCACATATGATAAATTAATTTTTTTAAGCCCTCTGGAAATATAAAAATATCAGATTTAAGTATCAAACCCGGAAATGGCCTTTAATCGCCTTATTTAGCGTTTTTAACGCATAGTATGTTTTAAAATCATATTGAACATACCCGGGTTGATACCTACTGATATATGAGGCAAATTATGATATTTTAACAGTAAGCAAAGGTTGATTAACTCAGACTTCGTTTTTGAGCTTTTCGGCTTATGTGAAATTACCAAAATACCCCTACGGGGCATAGTTTGGTTAAAGATGATAAATTTCACATATATGCTTTAGCCTACTGTTATAACTCATCAAATTGAGTATGTTTGCTGTTTACATCAGACCTGTAACTCAGTTAAACATTTAAACTCTTTTACAACCTTTAAAATGACCAAACTACCCCTACGGGGCATAGTTTGTGTTTAAATTCGTTTCGGGCATAATGAAAGACATCTTACTGATGTCACAACATATTTAATGCATAATTAACTTAGGAAACCTGTAAATGGCTCTTATGAATACCCGTCACGCTTATTACGCGTTCGGTTCGGTTTATATAACAAGTTTACATAAATTAACCAAAACGGGTCAAACCTTATCGGTTTTATCTCAAAATCCAGAATGTGTTTAGTTACCCATATTATACAAGTCTCCAAACTTTTCGGGTCTAAATCACATTCTATTACGGTCTTCGCTTAATAGTGCGTACGAACCGTATCTTCCTATAAGACTAACCGGTCTAAGCTTAGGCTTAATTAAAGACCCGTTAGCATTCTAATTAATTATTTATACCATCATTCCAGACTAGAGCTTTCCGGTAAATTGTACCTACGCTTACTTAAGTGACTACGGCTGAGTTATTAGATTCTTGCTATTTAAGACAGGAGCTAGCTCAGGTAAATACTCTTAACTTATTTTCCCCTATTACGGGCTTGGGATACGGTAATATAAATACCGCATGGTCAGGTATGGGATTCGAAGACCAATGAGTCGGGAAATCCAAATAACCTGTTTTAATTCGTATTGCTTGACTGAAACATTGGGGATTAATGCGACCGTGTCCTGGATATCCTTGACTCATTAAATTGCAATGGCCACGACTTAAGCACGGGGTGTAGGCATACACCTGACAGATGCTATATGCTAAATAATAATTATACCCAATATGGGATTCCCAATAAGGGAATAACAATCGTACCCAATAAGGGATTCCCAATATGGGAATAGTGGTGTGTCGGTTAATCATGAACCGGCATAGATTCGGGCCCCGTATGTAGAGCAAGTTATGTAAAACTGATAACACGAGATATAGTTTATCCCAAAGCATAAAAAGATTAATTTTGCCTCTGTGCATTTTAATCAATGTGTCAAATTATTTTGTGCCTGGTGCATTCAAATCAATTTTATTAAACTCTTTTCAAATGAGTCGGTTGAGTGTATTTACCAGTGAAAACTGACGTATTTTCAAAAGTCTAAGTGACAGGTACAAGTACGTAATAGGCTGGAAGCGGCTCAGGACGTTAATAAGGAATCTTGCAAGTTCTAGGCGTCTAAGGTCTGTTGAACAAATGATATGTTTTAAGATCCGCCTGTGGATCCTTTACTTTCCGTTGTAATACTTGATATTACTTCATATTCGGATTGTAATATATTTATCTTTTGCTTCCGCTGTGCATTTATATATTGTGTTTGTTTGACTATGATGATATCAACTACGTCACGATACTCCCCACCGGGCCCACCGGTGACACGTGGAAAGTCGGGGTGTGACATTTCCTAACTACGGTCCTAATGAAAACTTTCCGCTGCCAAATTAATAAACACCGATACCATCTGACTGGTTCGCGTCTCCTGCTCCCGGGGTGGGGTCGGGGGCTGTGACAGAAACCCTAACCAAACATACAAGAAAAACAATCTCTAATGCCAACTTCTTTTTAATAGTTTCACTTGTCGATTTTAACATAAATGAATAAATTTAGGAGGATTAGCAAAATCAGCAGCCACACCAAGGTAAGAACCCATCTTTAATTCTTTACATTTTTCAGCGTCCAATATTTACACTGTAAAAACATTGCTATAAGTCGAAGCAGTCTTTTCAGCCTCTTGTGCTAGTGCCTCTGAGATACACGTTCATTAACAAATCGAGTTGGATAATGTTTAGAACAAATTAGATAGTGGGGAGATAGGATGACTAACCGGGGGTGAGAGCGTTAGCCGGTGAATTTACAAGCTCTTTCCCCAAAACTACCCTGTGAAAACCTGCTTGTATTTGAGTTTCTATCTAGCTCAGGTCCAACTCCAAGTCCAAGAAAGTCAACAAATTTCAAAGTAGGCTTCTTGGATTCGGACCTAAATCTGTTTTCTTAGATTAGAGATTGTTTTTCTGGTGTGTTTGGTTAGGGTTTCAAATTGCAGGGGGATGAAGAAAGGGTTGAGAGAGAGAAAGTGTATGTGTTAAGAGAGAGAGAGAGAGAGATTTGGGTTTAAAGATAATATATTTTAGTTTTTTGTTTTATATAAAACTAATTTATTATAAACGTATTTTAAATAAAAGGCAAAATGACTAACATTCCCTCATGTGTAAGGCACATGTCATATTGAACTGAAAATTTAACCTGGTTAGTGCTAACGAAAATTGTAATTAGTTTTACAAATAAAGGATTGCGACTTTAATTATTGAAGTTAAATGCTATCCATTGCAATCCAATATAAACATAAAGGACGAAAAGGATAATTTATCCTATAATATAATATAAAATTAAATTAATTTTATATTTTGTTTTGTTATTTAAGATAGGGGGTAAAGGAGACATTTATGTTTAGACAATGATAAAAGTTTGTGTTTATTAATGATAGTAATAATAATAATAATTTTAAACCTAAAATTAGATAAGAATATAAACGTTTGTTTTTATTATTATCATAGTAAATCATAGTAAACAATAACAATAATTTTAAACAAAAAAATAGATAAGAATAAATATTTATTTTTCTATAAATAGTTTCTAAACAAAAATTTAGATAAGAATAAACGTTTTTTTTTATTATGAGTACATATATATACTTTGGAGTTCGGTGATTGAAATTTTGGTAAATTAGGAATCAAAAGTTCCCGTTTGATATATACTTAATAATTGTATTATTTTTTTCAATAGAATTAAATAATTATTCTAGGTCGGGCATATGCTTCTATCAAATTGTAAGTGTTTTTAGACGCATCGCTATAACAATGTAAAATGTTATAACAAGTAAATACTACATCAATGTTTATTTTTAAAAGATAAATGTTGATGACTATTTGTGTGAACATATGACATTATATTTTATTCAATACGTACAATATACGAGTTTTTTTTCTTAAGATATATCTTTTTTTATTATTTATTATATAAAATTATATTTATGCAATCCATATATTTATTATACATGGTTCTAACCTAGTAAACTTAATAAATCAATGAGTAAACTGCCATTTTGGTCCCTGTGGTTTGGCCAGTTTTGCCACTTTAGTCCAAATCTCAAACTTATTACATCCAGGGCCCTGTGGTTTGCATTTTGTTGCCATTTTAGTCCAAAATCCAAAATCCCTCTTATTTGACTGTTGAAAGCAAGTTATTTTGTCCTTTAGTGCAGGGGCATTTTGGTCCATCTTAATTTATTATACTTAATTCATTTATCTCTAATTAATATACACACATACATACACATCGATCATCATCATCCCCAAATACATGAGATCTTCTTTCTCTCTCTTCTCTCTCTCTCTTCTCTCTCTAAATCCAGTTAACTGAGCACCACCACATAAATCGATCATCATCATCCCCAAATCGATCAGTCACACATACATATACATAGACTGTGACCACCGGCGTCGTCCCACCTGAGCACCACTCCGGATGTTGATGATGACGGCAGAACAAGATACACCGCCGACCATGGGTGGTGGTTTCTAAAAAATTGGAGGTCGTACAGGGTAGCGGCGGACAAGTGTCAGTGCAGTTGAACTCCGACGAACCATCCCTCTCTCTCTTCAATCAACGCGGCGGTGGGGGAGGTGGTTGGGGCAGCAGTAGCGGCGGCGGC
>JARYGA010034276.1:0-41032 GCA_030545235.1 Helianthus tuberosus | reverse complement strand
TGAAGAAGAACATAAAGTTGTGATTGAGTCAGTTGGTGAAGAAGTTAAAAATGACAAAATAAACAAAGCAGAAAAATCTTTCAAAGCAAGAAATGTATTGAACCTTGCACCTCATGCATTGAAAAGGATGAAAACAATAAAGTTTTGGAAAAGCATACATATGATTTGACGTATGACTTGAAACTTGTGAAAGAAGCATAAGATAAACTGCAAAAATCAATTAACCAGTTTCGAGTAGCTAACAATGAAAACGATGCAACACTTTCAGTGCTCAAGAAAACTGTTTTCGACAAGTAAATGGCGGTTAATACTCACATTGACACAATTGCTAAACTAAAACAGGAACTAGAAACATCTAGGATTGAAACTGAGCGTGTCGATACAAAATTGATAAGCTACTTGACAACATATTATGTCCTAGACCACATACTTCCTAAGCCTACAGGTAAGGATGAATCAGGAGAAGATGTCTATGGCTTTCACAACCAGGGGGTGGGTTATCATTGAGTTCCACCCCCAATGTGGAATACTTACTCGAAAAAGAATCCAGATGGGGTGGATAAGGAATTGAACATTAAATTGAAAATTGAATCAACAGATCAATTGCCTGATAATATCGATGTTAGCTATACGAAATCTGAATTAGAATGTGAATCAGATGTGGTAAAAGATGTGGTTGAATAGGTTTTTGAAAGAGAAAGTGATAAAACGAAGTTTGAAACTGTAAAAACAAAATTCGGTAAAAAGAGTTCAAGTTTATATTGTAACAACAATGAGAGCTTTCACAAGCATCAGGAAATATCTCGTGTGATCCTAATGTGATTATGTAGAAAATGCTTGGATTAGATAAGTTATATTCTGATTCGGAGTTTCGCTTCAGAATGTCAACATCGATAAAGTTGAGAAAGTTTTCAAACTGGTTGAAGTCGAGATATCCAAAATTGACACTTCATCAAGTGTTCAAGGTTTTTCAAACTTTAAAAGAGAACAATCTTACTATTCTAAACCATGAAGTTCCCACTCTAAAAACCAACAAAGAAACTATTATTACTGGAGAAATGGTTCGGGTATGGTAAGTAAAGTTATGGTAAGTTTGGAAAGTCAAAGTTTGTGAAAAAGATGACTTTCATTTTAGAAACAAGTTCTGAAAGTGAGAAGGAAAGTCGGTTCAGGAACCAATCTAATGATGAGTTTTATTAACAAGAAAAAGAAGCGCGGACAGGTTGAAGGACCTACTATCATCACTGATAGTAGAATCTGCTTTAGATGCAATCAAGTAGGAAATATTTCTTATCATTGTCCTCAAAAAGGTCCTAAACCAGTTCATGTTGCTAAGAAATCTTTAGAAGATCTTAAACAGAAAACGCCAATGGTTGAACAAAAGAAGATCTTAAAAAGAAACAATGAATCTACACAAGAAGTAAAGCCGGTAACTGTTAATGTAACAAATGTTAAAACCAGAGAAACTTTAAACTCAAATGATCAAAAAGATTCTAAATTTTATGCAAAGAAACGATTTCGAAAAACCAAACATGGGCGATTCAAAAGAAAGAATCTTCTAAAGAAGTCAAGAAATCTGACTCAACTGTGAAAGTAGAAAAAGTTGAGCAGAAAAGCGAATGTGTGAGTGAAATTAAGATTGCCAATCCACTGACCGGAAAGGCTTGGGTCTCACTCTTTAAGTAATCGGTTGATTACATGTGTAGGGGCTTCCAAGATCCATCATATCAAAGTGGATTATGGATAGCGGAGCTTCGAGGCACACGGAGGGGATGTTAGCACTTCTCTACAATGTCAAACCAATAAGAGGAGGACACGTTGGGTTCACGGGCAATCAGGGAGGTCGCATTGAAGGAGAAGGTATTCTGACCAATGGGATGGTGTCGTTCGACAAAGTAAACTACATTGCCAAGTTGGAAAACAATCTGCTAAGCATTTACCAGATTTATGATAAGAAGTTAACTACACACTTCACAGACAAAGAATGTTTGATTCTGAAGCCAGGGTTCATCATACCTGAAGAATGGATCTTGATGTGCGTTCCTCAAGAAAATGACATCTATGTGCTAGATATGAGTGTTGCTACAACAACAACTAAAACTACACAATGTTTTGTCTCGAAGGCTACAGAGAAAGAGTCAATCTTATGGCACAGAAAGATGGGTCACATTCACCTCAGAAAAATGAACTTTCTGGTACACAATCATCTAGTGGATGGGGTAAACTTGAAGAACTTTCATCTGAGTGATGACTGCATCAGTTGTAAGAAAGGTAAGCAAAAGAAGAAGTCGCATCCGAGAAAGCTTCTCAATTCAATTAAGCTTCCACTAGAATGTCTTCATATGGATCTGTTAGGGCTAGTAAATGTTAAAAGTATATCAGGGGATCTATATTGCTTGGTTGTGACCGACGACTATTCGAGGTTCTCATGGATGATGTTCTTGGAGAGTAAAGATGAAACGTTTGACTATTTGATGATATTGTTTAACAAAATAGAAAATCTGTACCAGTTGCCGATCAGACGTATACGAAGCGACAATGGAACAAAATTCAAGAACAATAAGATGTTGGAGTACTACAATGAGAAAAGATCTTACATGAGTATAGTGCACCGTATACTTTGCAATAGAACAGTGTCACAGAGAGGAAAAATAAAACGTTGATAGAGACCGGACGCACCATGCTTGCTAATTCCAAATTACCCATCAGTTTCTTGAGGGAAGCAGTGGCGTCCACGTGTTACAAACTTAACCGAGTTCTTACGATCAAGGCACATAAGAAGACATGTTTTGAGCTGCTCAATCAACAAAAACCCAATCTTATATGGTTAGAACCATTTAGGTCGCCATGTACAGTTATTGACCCAGACGACAAATATGGGGCTAAATCTTTAGAGGATTTCTTTGTGGGGCATGCTAGTCTATTAAAGCGAGTATATCTTCCTAGCATCAATCGGGTGATTCAAGCTCAGCATGTAGATTGTCAAAGATACACATCTCCTACTCAAAAACCGGGATATCCTTGGTTGTTTGACTATGAAGGTCTCTGGAATTCGTTCAACTTACCAACCGAACAGTTAGCGGAGGAACTTGTTATGCTTTATCAGCATCAACAATCGTTTTAACAAGATCAAGTTCCAAGACCAGTCATTGTCACATAGAGATACATTGGTACACACGATCCTGAAGTAAGTCCAAGTACTCAACATTCTGAACCTCAGATAGCAAGAACTATGAACTCGAGGTTGAACCAGTGGTGAATGAACCAACATTCTGAACCTCAGATAGCAGGAACATCTCTCGGATATATGGTCTTCGTACCGAAATTTCATTTGAGAGATTGCCGGATTCTGAGATACTAGGTGTTTATGACTAGTTGATATCTGGGGTATTATACAAGTTCTTCTGATTTTGCGTCAGCAATGGCCTAGAACTTGTAGAATACTTTGCTTTAAAAACCCAAAACTCCATCAAAATTGAAAGTATCGAAAGATTTGACAATTGCAGTCAAAAGATTCCAAATATGGAACACCACTATCTAAGTCGAGCCTTCATCTCTCTGTCTGTACGGTGGTACTAATCTAAGCTCTCAAGGTCTCGCATAACCCAGATACAGATACCAATTAGGTATATTCACTTGTAAGATGAAATCTAGGGAATCTTGATACGGGAGTATATTCTGAGGTGGGGAAGACTGTTAAGTCAAGTTCTAAGACAATTAATTACTGTATCTTGAAACAATTGAAACATATGTAGAGATTTAAGTAGACAAACAATTCTGACAAACTAGGTGAACTTGTTTAAGACTTAAAGTTTATCAGATGAACGGTGTTGGCGACAAGTCTCAAAAACTGATATGATCCTCTTACACAGACTCAGAAAAATATGTCTGTAAATATGTTTGTACATATTTCATTTCAGAAACCAAAAATATTTTCAGTGTTTTTAGCATAAAGTTTGGAAAATTCAAAAAGATTTTATTTCACCTTATTTTCGACTACCGATGATGGAATGCTGATCTTTCAAAATCCAAAGCTGCTGAACAAAATCTGAAGAACAATGGGTCGGGAAATCTAAAATGAAAATGTTTTGAAAAGAATACAAGTTCATTAGTTTCAACTTAAATTTGATAAGAAAAATATTAGTTTGTTCAAAAATGTTTAACCAAGGTCATTAACTTGGACTTAGTTAACTGAGTGGGTTGTTAAAACTGGTAAAAAAGTTGAAATTTTGAAAAAGTTAAAAAAATGGGATTTCACATGAATGAGCTAGTCCGCACGAAGGAGACTCCTTCGCACAGAAGAGCCTCATCCGTATGAAAAACATCTGATCCGCATGAAGGAGACTCCTTCGCAAGAACCAAGAACAATGTTCATAAATGGGGCACATTCACCTCAGAAAAATGAAATTTTTGGTACACAATCAACTAGTGGATGGGGTAAACTTTCAAAATGCTGATCTTTCAAAAATCTAAATCTATTGAACAGAATCTAAAGAACAACGGGTTGGGAGTCAATCTGAAATGAAAATGTTTTGAAAAGAATACCAGTTCATTAGTTCGAAGTTAAATTTGATAAGAAAAAACATCAGTTTGTACATAAAGTGTTTAACCAAGGTCATTAACTTGAACTTGGTTGACAAATCAGATAACCAGAGTCATTAACTTGGACTTGGTTAACTGAGTAGGTTGTTAAAACTGGCAAAATGTTTGAAATTTGAAAAAATGAGATGTCATGCGAATGAGTCTCATCCACACGAGGAGCCTCCTTTGCACGGAAGAACTCATCCGTATGAAAAACATCTTGATCCGCATGAAGGTAACTCCTCCGCATGGACCAAGAACAATGCTTGTATAAATAGACCTCGGCACGGGAGAGTCCTCATTCGCACAAAAGACTCTTCAACACCAAAAACCTTGTTTGAGAGAAAAAAGTTTTCCAAGTGTTGAATTGCTACCAAAATTTACTTTGGGGTGTTAATTTACATAACACTTACAATAGGAAAGGTAGATTATACCATGAACTTGGACAATTTGGACCAAAATTGACATACGGACTTAAAATGTACAAAAACATAGATCTGTGTTAATTAAACGGTTAAAAGTTAAAATTGAACATATAATTAAGAAAATTGGCACTTTCAGGTTGTTTTAAAACCATCAATTTGACAAAAACATGTTAAAATCAAAAAGTTTGAAAAATGGGATTTTTTTGAATTTGGAAGGGAGGAATTACGTCCGTACGGATGTAACTCATCTGCACGAATGTAATTCATTCGCACTAGTTTAAGTACATTCATCGTAAAAATGCTCATTCGCACGGATCAAATGTCCATACGTACCAATTGTTTCTTTCGTACCAAATAATTCATCCGTTCCAAGTTTTGGTCTGTTGTACAATTGTTCAACCGTCCCAAGCATACATCTGTTTAAAAACTATTAACTTGCCAAAATTTTCTAAGTGTTTGTTCCTATTGTTTGTTTAGGCTAAAGCAACGAATTTTGATCCAAATCACAATATCTGCTGTGTGATAGATGACAAACTTTCAAAGATGACACCATTTAAACCTATATTACCATTCTTTGAACGTTCAAGGATTAAAAAGGCTGTTACAGAGCAACATCCGACATACCAAAGTCATGTGGAAAATTTTTGGAAGAATCCTAAATTCACTGAAAGTCCGCCATCAATTTATTCTATGGTCAGAGAAGGAAACGAAGATAAAGAGGTTGTGATCACTGAAGATCTTATTAGAAGAGTTCTAGCTTTTGGTGATAAAGCAGATGATCCAACTGGATATTCGGAAAGAATGGTAAAGGGGCGTTTTTACTGTATGGGCTATACATGATACGTGTATCATGCAAATTTTGCGAAGAGCAACATTTCTAGACCATACAAATTCTTAATGCATGTGGTGATACATGCACTTGGGCACAGGAAAGGAGGATATTGTAACGCTTCACATATTTGTACTTTCCCAATTTAGCAAGTATTGTTGTACCTTCTATTTTAAGAAACTTGTACTCTTGTTGTATTCCATCTCGTTTCAATTTGTAATCCGAGACTATTGATCATAATGAAAACACAAGTATTTTACTCGTATTCATGATATTCACGTTTAACTTGTGTACATGTTTATACTCACAATCGACATTTTGAAACACTATATTATACATGCTTCTTGATTTCACGATACACATTTGTTCTCGTTACACTTAAAACCGGTTAAAAACATATAAAATAACAAAACTTGAACCTCGAAGGAAAACGCCACATTCGTACGAATGTGCACACTCGTCCCAACCCGCACATTCGTTCGAAATTGTCGGAAACCCTAATTTCACCCTAAAGCCTATAAATAGGCACACTATTCCACCATTTCTCTTGCTCACCTTACTCAAACACCTCCAAACGCTCTCAAACTTCCCCTCTGTAATCATAAGCATTTTGTAAGAGTTTCTTTCATTTTTTCCATTTCATTACATTTCTTACATTTCGATCATAATTCTTAAACTTTCTACAAAACCTTCTTGATTAAACCCGTCTCACAAATGGCTTCCATTAGTTTGCCTGGCAAACTGCTGTTGGAACATCACAAACATGAGATTCGAATCAAGATTCATAAATTTAAACATTTTTACAACTTATTCTTAACTTTCATCTTAATTCCTGTACAATCTTGATGAAATCTGGAACCCATTAGGCCCTCAACTCATTTCATAGTTAAGGGTTTGCATTAGGGTTAATTTCCATCAGGAAATGATCTGTTTAAATGGATCTAACATATGTTTTTGACAAAACAACCACAGTCGTCCGAGAGGGCATTGCCCATTCGTACGAATGGGCACTTTCGTACGAATGGGCACTTTCGTACAAATGGGCACTTTCGTATGAATGGGCAATGTCCTCTCGGATGACTGTGGCTGTTCTATAAAATTAACTCGTCGTAATATTGCTGAACAATATATTATTTTCCTTAATTGACATTGCCGTTTAAATTTTGTAAGATACGCGCGGTATTGCGTAGTATGTGATTAAAATCACAAACATTGTTTTATGCGTTTTACTTAAATTTTCCTCACGGATATGATTAAAAATAACATTTTAATCATAACGGAATATTTTTAGGATTTTAACATTAATCGGGCGGTCAACGACGTTCGTTTCGCATTTTGTTCGCTACGCGATAAGCTTATATCTTATTTTTGCCAACATAATTTTAAGTAAAGTTTGGACTTACCAACACATCAAATACCATTAATTAACATCAAATAAAGCCTTTATTCATAATTAACACGTGTTACACTAGTACGGTAAGGACCCTAAATAGGCGGGTGTCATAGTGTTGCATCCTTTGCTTATGGGATAACAATGATTTCTGAGCTTGCCCTAGTTACTTGTTGAAGTGTACTCTCTGTGATTTGTTGTTCAGAGGAACTAAGTATGTGCAAGTCAGCTATATCAATTGTATCAAACAATTTTTGGAATGATGATGGAATAATTTTAGTGGGTGGTGGAGTAGAAATAGAAGCAACCATGGGAGAGGGGCTTGAGAAGAGATATTCAAGTGAATGATCTCCCTCTTTATTTGGTTCCCCTATGCTTACAACACTCTCCTTTTGTGAGGATGAGTGAGGAGTTTGGATAGGTGGAGATGATTGCATCTGTTGTAAGGAAGTAACAATAGACGTTTGTTGCATTTGTGGTACAATCTCAACCCCAAAGATACTTTCTTTTTGGTTTTTCTCTTGGATTTGGAGATGGTAATGGAAGTGTTTTTTTTTGAAAAATTCTGGTTTGTGTTCCACAATGTTGGGTTGTGTACTATGGTCACCAGGAGCAATGGGCTAAGTAATAGATGTTTAATTTTGCTAAACATTTTCTTCACCCACATTTTCTTGATCTTTGGTCATCATGCGAGTAAAGGTTTTGTTTGAAAGACTGTTACTTTCAAGGGCTTCACCCTGTTCAAAACTTTCTTGTTTTAAAACATTTTTAAGGTAAAATCTTAACAATATTGGATATAAAAAAAAGGATTGCTAGTGCCCCTCTTGATTGCTTTTATGTTTGCTACCAAATCCATAAACAGTGGCCAGGATAGTTTGTAATCTGAACTTCTCAAAATAACATATCCAAGATACTGAGTTTTTAGGGGAATTTCGTTAAAAGCAGTGGTCTTTGCAGATAAGCAAACCAAGAGTGTATGGAAAAAGAATTTCATTTCTGATGGGAATTTTGGTTTAAAAAGTGTTGCTCCAACAAGTGGAGCTTCATATCCCCTTTCTATGAACTCATGATGAATATCATTTTAGGGATAGTATCCATACCTGCCAAATCCTATAGATTGAACATGTTGGAGATGGATGATGGAGTTATTTCAACATGTTCCTTATTGATGGTAGATGTGATGAGATAGGGCTTTTTGTTTTGAAGCGAAATTTTGCATTTTTCCAAAATTCCCTAAAAGTGGATAGATGGATATGGGCATTTACAGTGAGGATGTAGAGATAATTTGAGGATGTGATGATGTCAATGAAGGAGTGAAAGACCATGTTCTTGCCGTGTTCTACAAGATACGGTAAATAGTTGTAAGAAGATTTTAGTTCGAGAGCCATGGCCAGATCTTTTGAAAATCTTTTGAACAAATAATCTTTTGATTGAACACAAAGTTTATTGGAAGCAAATTCAGAGTCTTTCTTTTTTGAAATGCTTTGATTTTGAGAATAATCGAGGAGAGATGTAAACTCTGTTTATCAAGGGTTTTATAGGGTTTATGGAACATGGATGCCAACGTGGCTAATGGTTACCTTTTCTTGCAACGTGGCCAGTTGTTATTCGTTATGGCAAACCTCTGTTCAGAAAGTGGGTCTCTTTAAGGAAAACCTTTGAAGAAGATAGATAAAGTATGTTTTCAAAATATTTGTTTGAAACCTATGTTGGGCCTCAACAGATGTTAGAATGACAAATCAGTGGTTGGTACATCTATTTGACTTTTGGTCAACGGATGGATGGAAACCCATGTTTGAAACCTCTGTTGGGTTAAATAGAGTTTTGAATGAAAACAATGGATCTGTTTGACTTTTGTAGTCAAATAGTGGATAATGAATCAATGGTTCTTTTTTCTTATACAGTGGTTAACAAAGGATAAGTAGAGTTTTGAACCACTGAAACAGATGTTACCCCCTTTTGAACAGAGTTTTGTTTTTGGTGATTTTAACAATCTTTTCTTGATTTAAAAACTGTTATTTTTTATTTTTCTTGATTTAGAAACAACATTTTTAATGTTGTAAAGAACCTTTTAAACCATTTCTGAAACATTTTCTTTCTTTTATTTGGATAGAGATAAGTGCTAGGGTAACCTCTGTTTGCACTTTCAAATTACCAACAGAGGTTCCATGCAAACAATGGTAAATAGGTCAGTTTTGTAGATGATCCAAAGCATTATCTACTTTGGGTTTGGTGTTTTCTTCCACTGTAATGGGTCCTTGGGATTGGTCATTTGTCACCTGAAGTTTTTAAACTATCTCAAATAGTTATTTTTGACCCTCTACAAGTGCTTGCACACTTGGGTCAACTGTTGTTTGACCATTCCTAATAAGATGATTGTACCTTTGAAGATTTTTATTTGCCCTTGACTTTTGGGGCTTGTGCACGGGTTCTTCATACCTATAAGGTACCCTGGTGCATGGTGGTTGCCCATAGCCTCTTGGAAGTGTGTGTGGTGTAACAAATACTTGACCATCCTTGTGTGCAGGGTATTGGTTCAATCCTGGTGTGACAGATGGTTGACTGGACTCAACTCCTTTGGGAAATGATTGTGGATCCTTATTGACAGGGCCATCATCCCTTTTGAAACTCATTTTCCTCTTGACCTATTTTTGTTAACATAATAAGGTTTAAGAAATGAGCATTGTTGGGTCACATGATTGATTTTGCCACAGATGGTGCACCCAAATGTGGACTCACATAAGCTATTGGTTATGTTAATATCATAGGCTTTTAACTTGAAATAGTCTTTTGTCAAATGATTTTTCTCCCCACAAAATTTACACAGCAGGGCTAGGGTCTTATCTTTCCTGTTACCCTTATCTCCTTTCAACAACAAATGTTTTAACATAAGTTTGAGAGTTGGTAATAATAACGATTTTTATCTTGGGTGGTTTGAGACCATCTGGGTTGGTGAAATCAATTGGTTTGAAGTTTTCAAAAACATCACATTCATCTGACCAAGTTGGTTTAAACTTATACTTTTGTGTTTCAGATTTAATGGAACCTTGTGGCTTTTCAAGAATGATTTTCTTGCCACTAGGTTCAGTGATCTTGATTTCTTCACCAGTTGATGTGGCTGGTATAACTTCAACCATTTCAGAGTCAATGGAAGTATTGATGTGTTGTTCTTGATCATATTTTCTAAAACCAACACCAAACTTCTCATTGCCTTTTCTTTGTTTTTCCAAGAGTATCTCATAACCATTACAAGATTCCACCCATCTTTCACAGGTGATCTGTGTGGATTCCAACTCCTGTTTACAATTTTGAAATTTTTCTATCATTGTTTGGAGTTGATCCTTGGTTATGGTTGCTTCATGTTTTAGACTGCTTATTTCAAGGTCTTTTTCAACAATTCTTGTTTTAAAATCTCTTTTCAATTTTTCAAGAATTATTTCACTGATTTGTACCTTTTCTCTTAGATTTTCATTCACCTCTTTGATATTAGCAAATAGTATGATACATTTATCGGAACATAACTCTTTGAGAGTTTGAGGTGATACCTTAAAGGCAACCATTTCAAATTGATCCACACTGATGCAATCAGTGGAACTTTTTGGATTGTTTTCATCCATCCTTCCTTCATGCTCCTGGTCATCAGTAGATGTTTGACCTGGGCTATCAACAGTTTCATCAACAATTCCCTCACCAACAGTTGTTTGAACTTGATCTTCTTTACCAGAGACATGTTTAAGAGCCATAAAACAAAAAATTGCATGTTCATCACAATCATTTGCTATTAAAACAAAATTTTCATCTGTGAAAAAGCTTTGTTGACTAGGGTCTGGTAGTGCAGGAGCAGGAGCAACTTGTGGTGCTTGAACATCTGCAATTGGCATCTGAATATACTGAACCTAGGGGACTTGTCGTCTTGAATATAATGCACTGGCACAAGATTCATGTTTTGTGCAAAGTGGGCTATGTTTTGCACATTTGGTGCAGGGGTATTTTTGGGATAAAACTATTGTTGTGTAGTAGGTTGAGGTCTTTGATTAGGATAAGTGGTTAGTGGTGCAAAGTTGCTTGATTGACTCTTGCACTCTCTTGCAAAGTGACCTAACTTAGTGCACTTGAAACATTTGATTTTAGATTCATCTAACCCCACTTTTGACCTACCACTTAATCCTGGATATGTCCTACCGGTCCTTTTGTAAAAATTAATCGCTCTTAGACTTAGTAGTTCCACTTGATGCAATATATCCATTTCCTCTAGGACAGCTGGGTCTATGTGCCTAAGATCATCAAGTACAAATGACAGACTATCAGGACCATGACTATCATCATTTACTGTAAATGCATAACTTGTGGAATGTTGATCAGAGTTGATTCCATTTGATATATAAATAATATGATCAAAACTTTGATAATTTCCCAGTCAAGCCGATGATCCCTCCTTACTCAGAAGTGTCGTGTTACAAAAAACATAACCGTCTGACACTTTTCCAGTTGATATATAAATAAAATGATCAAAACTTTGATCATTTCCCAGTCAAGCCAATGATCCCTCCTAACTCAGAAGTGCCGTGTTACAAAAACATAACTATCAGACACTTTTCCAGTTTCCTGGAGCTTTTTTTTTCTGGACAGGCTCCCTTTCAAATGTTAGGAGCTTTACATGAAGCTGAGTCAGGCTCATCTGCTTAAAGTCAGGGGATGTTCTCATCACTATAGCAATAGTGTCCAATTTCCCAGGCAAAGATCTTAACTGATATCATGGCCATTTTGCCATTGAATATCCATTTCATCTAGATTGTCTGGATCAATCTGCTCATAATCTTCATCCAATGCTGCTGAATCAATAATCTTACCTTGAATATAATTTTGATACGATGAAACAAACGAGGTAAGCAGAGACGTATGATCCTCTCTAGATTTATTACTCATTGGCATAGACTTAGGAACTCTTCCATTTTCTCCATCCTGCTATTTCTTTCCCGCCGCTGACCCTCCTGATGAGGCAACAGAGCATAATTCACCATAAGCATTAGTAACTACATGTCCATTTTCATTGGAGAGAAATGCAGTTACTAAATCACTAGAAGCATTGTGAGAAGATGAAGACGGAATGCCTTGATATACCCTTAGATCTTGAACCTAATCATAACTTGTTTCCTTCCTCTTTATGTTGAGCTCGTAAGCTCTCAACTTCCCAACAACCCCTTCTAACTCTATTTGTACTGTAGTCTTGTTCACCTTTAATCATGAGAATGTAGATATCCTACTTAGCTGGTAGAACATCTAGCATCTTGTCATTTATTTCTTTGTCAGTGTATCCCTCTATGCCATAGTTCGGCATCTCAGTTAGCAGATGCTAGAACCTTGTGATGATCTCTTTTAGGGACTCATTTCTCATACAATTAAAGACAGCAAATTGTGTCTTCATCAAATCAACTTTGTTCTTTTCACATCACCATTGCCCTCGTGTCGCTTCTCTAATGCATCACATAACTCTTTTGATGTAGCACAATGTGACAACCGACAAAATTACATGGTAATTCCATACAACTTTATGACTATTTATACATTTAATTCATTTTGGCTTGATTTATGAATAATTAAGTCGTACAAAGTCTAGCATTGACCGTACATACTTAAACATTACAATGGATATTGTTACCATCGTCGTGTCGCGAAAACAAAATACTATGTCCTAATACGTTGGCGCACCATGCTAAAAACACTATTGACCTGAACACACTATTCATGCCAGGAGAGTTCAAAACTTCCTGGAACGACTAACGAATGATATGAAAGCATATCATCATAAACGTACACACAAATACCCTAATTAGGGGCATCACTTGCAATAATACCTAACTTTCCAGAAAAATGCTTAAACACCTAAAATTGTCTGATCCGAATAACGAACTAATAAATTCAGCATCTCGTAGCATTTTTCAGCATTTCGCAGTGGCACACCCTAATTTTCGGTGGGCCCGGAAGGGTCTAGCTGTGACGGTTGGATACCAGATACAATCACAGTTAATTAAATAACAATGCAGCGGAAGTATTAGGAGTAAAAATAAACATTCATTACATTAAAAGTGTTTAAGATTCAAATACAAAGATTGTTCAAGTGTTCATCAAACCGCCCATAGGCGGATCGAGACATAAACAAAGCTTAGACATCATAGGCTTTAAGCTAGGAGTTGCAAATTCCATTGCTTTTATCATAGCCAGCCCGGATTCCCAGCCTAACAGTCAAGGTTCGGTACCTGTAGTTTAGTCTTTTGAAAATACGTCAGCTTTCGCTGGTAAATACAATTAACTGACTGATTTTGAAAATAGTTTTCCAAAATAATTTTATACTTAGAGAAAACCTGTAGGTAGTAATTTAAAATTTCTTGGGATTTATTCTTGTCACCAGATTTACATATTTGTCATATGATAGGAACTAGATATCAAAGCCGGTCATTTTCAGTGCTATAATGATTACAGTATACACCAAAGTTGAATAACGTGTCTTACAGTCATTATACCTACCCCAGCACGTTATTCCGTATGGCCATATTAGTCTATGGGCCGGGACGCCCGGACACGGTACCAATAACCCCCAATCATTTCAGTTATCAAATATAACGGATTAAACTGAGTTCTTACATTATGAGCAATCATAGGCGGCTCATTTATGTAATACTCGCTCCAAGTGGCGTATTCACCATACCCCAAGTTTACAAACTAAAATAAGTTAAGAGTATTTACCTTTTAGCTAGCTTCTAACCGTTACCGGTTTTCAAATATACTAAAAGCCGTATAGACAAAGTAATAAACTCAAGTCCGATTATCTGGGGGGTTCTATTGTCCGGAATGAACAAATTTAGCTATCTGTTAGAATGTATATGAGTCATAGGTTAGTTCCTTTGACACGACCCGTTACGTAAGAATAAGATTAATAGCTAGATTAAGCGTAAACCGATTTGAATGTGATTTATACCTATCCGAGTGTAAGGACTCATTGGATAGTGGTAATTTAACCAACATTCTGATTTGGATAGGTTTTAAAAGATTTTTACTTGTTACGCCTAGTTTATGCGAACTAGTTTCACATAACTAGTTATGCGCCTAAAGACGGGTTCGGAAGGTCGGATGGGCTTATGACAAGTCTTATTATCAAAATACATTTTTAGTTGAAGTATATACTGATATAAAGTCAGTTTCCAAGCTTGGTTTAGACTAAAATCATTTAATTAGTTCATTTGACCACATAAGGGCATTGTGGTCATTTTTAACAATATATTTACGACTTGTCATTAAACCTACCAAACGGACTGACCATGTAGCATAACCTCAGTTAGTTATACTTAACAATAACATGATCCTATAACAACTTTAAAACAGGCCTAAACGTTGACCAAATGGGCCAGAATCAAAAGTCAAAGCAAAAGTCAAACTGCCTGACTTTTGACGTAGAATAAGTTCCTAAACTGAATTGAACAAGTTGAGCATGTTATGATCAGTTGATATTAGTTATAAAACTTGTATAAGTGATAAAACAACTGAGTTTTAAGTTATAAAAACCATTTATGCATTTACGTCGAAAAGTTCAACTTTTACGGATAATGCTCAACTCAACAATTCGTCTAGTAAACGTGATTGTTTGAAGGTACGATCGCAGAGGGATCATACCAACGTTACTACGATCATGTAGTAAAGTTTGGACCGAATTTTACTTTGACCAAAATGGTCAGAAGCTAAAGTCAAATAGAAAGTCAACTGTTTGACTTTTAGCTTAAATTAACTAAATAAAATAAGATTGCACTAAAGTAAACACTTACTTGGAAGTGTTTGAGCAGAAAGAACACTAGAAGGGAGTCCTCTTATGCAGAGGAAAGCTCCAAGCAGATTTAGAAAGAAAGAAGAGTGAATGAGCAATTTGCAAATGAAAGTTCATGACCTTTTATATTTGAAAGTGATGAAGGAGATCATTCCAAGTGTTATGATCAGTTGTAGGATGCTCCCATGTGTCCTAGGACGTGTAAGGAGTAGAGAAAGGTGGCATAAAACGAAGCAAGGTGTCACAATGAGAGAAATCCTTGGTCCCCAAGCAAAAATCTGTCTCAGCAGAAGCTGAAAATTTACGAAAAATCCTAAAAAAAAAAAAAGAAAAATAAGAAAAACGATTAGGCCGTTGATTCCTAACTTTCTTAAAATTCTTGTGTCCCCGGCAACGGCGGCAAAAACTTGAAGCGTGTTGTGTGTTATAATTATTTAAGTATATTTTAAGCCATTTTTAACACTTTAGTCAAGTTTTAAAATTATAAAACACGATATTTTACTAACAGTAAACACACATATGGGCAAGTGCACCCATCGTGAGCGTAGTATAGCGTTGGTAAGATACCGAGGTCGTCCAAGGACACAAGAGCTTTTAGTACCGGTTTATCCTCAACGTCTAATCAAATCAAAATTTTAGAAAAAGGTTTAAACATGAAAATAAAAACTAAAAATGCTGAAAATAAAAATAAAAATAAAAACAGATAGACAAGATGAATCACTTGGATCCGACTCGCCTTTAGTGTAACCTTTGATTATTTCCGCACTTTTGCACTTTTTAAGAGATTATTTTGGTTATAGTAGTAGGCCCCTCTTTTGAAGGTGACGTTACCCTCAACCCAGTAGTTTGAGTCAGCAAGGATACAATCCTAAAGGGTTGGATTATTGAAAGATAATTAATTAAGTTATTAATGCGTAATGTGGTAGGCCCCTCTTTTGAACGTGACGTTACCCTCGGCTAAGTAGTTTGAGTCAGCAGGGATACAATCCTAAGTAGCCGGGTTAAAGTTTTAATAGTAGTTTACATATGAGGGGATCAAGAAATTCAAACCCCCGCCATCCAATACCAGTGGGTATTGAAGGAGGTCCTACTAAGCTTGACCCAGGTCCTTGCAGGATCTATACACTGAACAAGGAAAGACTCTTACCAAACCATTCCCTTAACCCCCGACCAGGTAGCCAACATATCTCTATATAGACCGTGGAGATATGAATGGTGTAAATCTTTTATTTTATATAGACAGTAAAATAACGCCAAGACACCACAGACAAATGATAAGGAAGTTTCACCTTCAACATAAGAAACTAGTTATTAAAGTCATTAATACATAACCAAATAAAAAGTGCGAAAAGATTAAAAATAAAAAGTATCACACTAAATGCTTGTCTTCACCAAGTGATGTAAGAGACTTAGGCAAACATGGCCTTTGATTGTCAAGAACTCTTACGATCAATCTTGGATCCCGAGACTACTACACACACTCTATGATGGATGATAGATGATGGTGGTGGATGTGGGTTGTGATAGTGGTGGTGGGTGGGTGAAGTGTGAGAGAGGTGGTTTGCCAAGGGATGCCTTTGAATTGAACCAAGCACCTCTATTTATAGCCTGCACAGAAGCCCGGACACGGCCCCGTGTCCACCCATCTTCTCTTTCTTCATTAATTGCAGTTTGTCTGCATTAGTTGACCACGCCCCCGTGTCCGCTGGGCACGGCCCCGTGTGCAGAAGCGTATCTGTACTATCAAGATTTGCTTGGATTCTGCGAATCTTAGCGTTGACCACGGCCCCGTGTCGGCTGGCCACGCCCCCGTGTTGGGAAATAGAAGCTTCTACAGCTTTGTCTTTTCTGCAGACACTTGGGCACGCCCCTGTGTTCAATGAGCATGGGGCGTGTTCAGCTTTCTGATGTCTTGTTTTTACTTGGGAAGATGCTGTCGAGGGGTCGGGCATGCCACGTTTATTCCTTTTCTTGTATTATTGTTAGATTTGGCTGCATTTTTGCTTCTTTTGTTCATTTATGCTCATTTAACCCTGAAAATACAAAAGGAAGACAAAAGCACACTTTTTCCAACGTTAGTACTAAAAACGGTTAGTTTTATGCCACATTTGATGTAATTTATATGTTGCATTTTACACACATCAGACACGTTTCATCACATAATTGGACAAAATTTTCGGGGTGTTACATCCTTACTCCCTTAAAGGAAATGTCGTCCTCGAGATTTATTCAAAGAGATACGGGCATTTCCGTCTCATTTCGAATTCAACCTCCCAAGTGTATTCTGGGCCACGACGGGAATCCGTTTTCACCTTGACGAGGGAAACCTTTTTCTTGCGAAGCTTTTTAACTTCACAGTCCTCAATGGATAAAGGTTTTTCAATAAACCTTAAGCTTTCATCAATTTGAACGTCATGATGAGACATGACAAGTGCTTCATCAGCTAAGCACTTTTTCAGATTAGAGATATGGAACACATCACGGATTCCACTCAGCTCTTTAGGTAGTTTTAGTCTGTAAGCTACAGGCCCGACACATTCTGTTATTTCGAATGGTCCTATATATCTCGAGCTTAACT
Organism: Helianthus tuberosus; assembly: GCA_030545235.1. NCBI lineage: Eukaryota > Viridiplantae > Streptophyta > Magnoliopsida > Asterales > Asteraceae > Helianthus > Helianthus tuberosus. The sequence goes on along the minus strand of JARYGA010034276.1, from coordinate 23,413 downwards.
TACCCTTCTTTCCAAATCTCATTACGCCTTTCCAAGGCGAGACCTTGAGCATTACTCTGTCTCCGATTTGGAATTTAAGAGGCTTCCGCCTTTTATCAGCATAGCTCTTCTGCCTATCTCGGGCAACCTTGAGTCTATCTCTGATTTGCACAATCTTTTCAGTTGTTTCAAGGACAATCTCGAGTCCAGAGAGCTGGCTTTCACCAACTTCAGCCCAACAGACGGGCATTCTACACTTTCTCCCGTATAAAGCCTCAAAAAGCGCGACCTTTATTCTAGTGTGATAGCTGTTATTATAAGAAAATTCAATCAGGGGTAGATTTTCATCCCAACTACCGTCCAAATCGATCGTGCATACGTGCAACAAATCTTCCAAAGCTTGGATTGTATGTTCACTCTGCCCATCAGTTTGGGGGTGATAAGCTGTATTAAAGTTTAAGCGCGTACCAAGTGCTTATTGGAAAATTTTCCAGAAATGTGAAGTGTATCTAGTATCCCTATCCGATACTATAGACAACAGTACTCCATGAAGAGACACAATGTTGTCAAGATAGTACGTAGCTCAATTCTCTTGGCATTAACCCTAATTGTTTAGCCCTTTCCTTACGTCTTAGAGCGTCCGCAACGATGTTTTCCTTTCCTGGATGGTAACGAATCTCACATTCGTAATCATTCAGAGTTTCCATCCATTGACGTTGTCTCATATTAAGATCTTTCTGATTAAATATATGTTGGAGACTTTTATGGTCCGTGTATATAATACACTTTGTGCCATACAAGTAATGTCTCCACAGTTTCAATGCAAACACCACCGCACCCAGTTGTAGATCATGGGTGGTGCAATTTCTTTCGTGTACCTTGACCTGACACGATGCATAGGGAATCACCTTGCCTCTCTTCATAAGCACGCAACCCATTCCTGTGTGCAAAGCATCACAGTACATGACAAAATCTTCTATCCCTTTTGGCAGGGTTAGAACAGGAGCATTGCTTAGCTTCTGCTTCAGAATCTCAAAGGATTCTTTCTTCTTTGGACACCAATCAAATTTCACATTCTTTCGAGTCAGCGCAGTAAAAGGAGTGGTGATTCGAGAGAAGTTCTCAATGAATATTCTATTATAGTGACGTGCGTGCAGGTGTATATAATTTTTTAGTTATTATTAGCTCTTTTTACTTGCCGATTTCAAGTTTTAAATTTATAAAACATGATATTCCACTATCACTCTACACACACGCTTAAGGCAAGTATACCCATCACGGACGTAGTATAGTGATGGCAAGATACCGAGGTCGTCCAAGGACACAAGAGCTTTTAGTACCGGCTTATCGTCAACGTCTAATCGAACCAACTTTTGAGAAAAGATTTTTAAACTAATAAAAAGATAAAAACAGAAAATAAAATAAAATAAAATGATAGACAAGAAAGAATCACTTGGATCCAACTTATCTTTCATGTACCCTTTTAATGATTTCCGCACTTTGGGCATTTTAAGAGATTATCTTAGTTATAGTAGTAGGCCCCTCTTCCAAGGCGACGTTACCCTCAACCAAGTGGTTTGAGTCAGCAAGGATACAATCCCAAGAGGTTGGATTATTGAAAGATAATTAAGTAAGTTATTAATATAAAATGTGGTGGACCCCCTTTCGAGGCGGCGATCACCCTCAACCCGTTGGTCTGAGTCAGCAGGGATACAGTCCTCGCGGGGTTGGTTTAATGTTTTAATAAAAGTTTAAGAATAAGGGATTCAAGCTTTTTGCACCTCTCCCGTGGTGGGTAATGCCCGCTCCGACTCGTGAGGTGTTACTGGGCTTGAACCAGGTTTTCGAAGGATCTATACACTGAACGAGACATAGAATTACCCAAACCACCCTTCTATCCCCCTTCCAGGCAATTAACTTGCTTTATATAGACAGTAAAGACATGAATATGTTGAATCAACAAACATATGAAGAATTATTGAGTAAATTCGCCTTCAATATAAAAAAAACTATTTATTAACGTCATTAATACATACCCAATTAAAAAGGAGCCAAAGATTGGAAATCATAAAAGAAATACATAAAAGAAAAGTCTTCACCAAGTGATGTAAGAATTTATCCAAGCATGGCCTTTGTTTGACAAAGATTCTTATGATCAATCATGGATCCCGAGACTACACACACACTCTAAAGATGGAAAAATGGATGATGGTGGTGGATGATGGTGTTGTACTGGTGGTGGAGTGGTGGCAAGTGAGAGAGAAGTGATTTGCCAAGGGATGAGTTGAAGTGGAACCTAGCATCCCTATTTATAGCTGAAAACCGAACATCCAGCATGGATCGTGCCCGCCTGGCATGGCCCCGTGCCCATTAGTCTCTCTCTTCTACATTAACTGCAGTGTCAGACTTGTACTAACACGGCCCCGTGTGTCAACGGCACGGCCCGTGGCCAAAGTACTTGTTGTACTTCTCTAGATTCTGGAAATCTAAGAGTTGACCATGCCCCATGTTGGCTTAGCACGACGCCGTGTTGAGCTTGAATTTTGTCTTTTGTTGTTGTCTCTTTCTGCTACAGCAAATTCCCACCGGGCACGACCCGTGCTAGGTGAGCACGGCCCCGTGCCGAAGCTTCTATTTTTGTTATTTCTTGGGTTTGGATGTGGACGAGGAGTTGGCAAGTTGGTCAATCCTTCCTTATAGCATTTTATGTGGGTTTTTGCTGTCTTTTTGCTTTTTAAGCTCATTTAACCCTGTTTAATCAAAAGGAACAAAAACGCAAGCTTTTTCCAACATTAGTACTTGAAAAGGGTTGATTTTAGGCCTCATTTGATGTAATTTATATGTTGTATTTTGGACACATCAAATACCCCCACACTTGAATCTTTGCTTGTCCTCAAGCAAAACTCTTTTATTAGCTTTACACACCCAAATGGAATGGGTAGAAGAGAAAGTTTTTAGACGTATCTTTAGAGTGTCGGGAATCCAAGTTCTAGTTGATTTTGTTTTTATTTTATTTACATACTTATTTGGTCATGAATTATTTACTACACAATTTAAGAAAAATTATTTGTTTTTGGGCATATCATGCCTTTATAAAACTTTTATTGTTTATATACTTGTTTCTACATACCTTACTAGTAATCACTCAACATTCGACCGAAAATGTATAAGTGAGAACGCTCGAACCGGATTTGGAAACTACTCCCTCTATAGGATTGACAAGTAATCAAACCTCCTCCTTTTTGACATTTTAATCCTTGTAGGTATCGAGAGGACTTTAAAAGGGTAGGCTAGGGCTCGGGTAGGTGAGTGTTATTTGAAAGTGGCTAAAAGTAGTAAAATGTTGGCTTTTTGTAAATATGTTATGGTGACTTAGTCCAAACTATATAATTATAAGCAACATTGTTTTTGCTTATTTATTCTAAGTGTCTAAATAGCTTTTTTTTAGTAGGTTGACTAAGTCACTTATTTTGCAAAATTTGTTTTCGAAAGAGCCGCATTTACTAAAAATAAAAGATAAGAAAGTTAAAAAGGTTGAATTTTTGGGGTGATTGGTGGTTTATTTTGCAAAAATTTTGCGGGTTTAAAGAAACGAAAGGTTTTTAAGGCTCAAAGTTGTTTGCCTAGGGGGAGTATTTTTGGGAAAAGCAAATGAAAAATAAAGATTTTGGATAGAAAACGGGTTTAGTCCTAATGTCTCTGTCATTTACTTACTTGGATTAGTGTCGGTAAGGACTTGGGATGCATTGCTTTGGCAATTTCTAGAGTTGTAAGAACCAAATGGGCTAAATCACACAAGAAATGAAAATTTGAGCTTATTAGTATGGATGTTTATTTGTGCTCATTAAAGGCTCAAAACTCACTTTTTGTGGGAAAAATGCTGTAATGTAAAAATTCATATATAAACAAGTCTATTTTTATAAAGATTTGTTAAGCCCATTTTTATAATTTTCTTTAATTGGTTCTTTTTATCATGACGTGTTTAGATGTAAATTAATAAAAACATTATTTTTAGAACTTATTTACCCAACTAATCTAGGATAAGTAAAAGAAAGAAAATAAAATTTTTGAAAAAAATTTGGGTGTTTAGCGGTTCCAACCGAGTTTTGTGTAAGGCTTGGTTTTATGGCAAGTGATTCAAGGCTTTAACCTCCCCCCAACACTTAAATTACACATTGTCCCCAATGTGTCCCAAAAAGGATTTATTTAGGTTAAATGCGTAAAAGTGTGGAAAATAACAAAAATTCTCAGTTACTGGACACTGGGCACGGGGGCGTGTTGGATGGACACGGCCCATGCTCAGATTGTTAGTGACTGGGTTTTTAGAAAACTTACAGTGGAGTGAGCACGGGGTCGTGCCTGGTGAGCACGGCCCGTGTCACTGTTTTGAGAAAAAATTTTATCACCAGTGGCTTGGGCACGGAGGCGTGTTGAGTGGACATGGCCCCGTGCTACACGTCTGTTTTAGTAAAAAATGCAGGTTCTCGATGTTTTGCTCTTATTTTCCGGGCTTAAGGACCACTGTGTTCAGTGTGTCCAAGCCTCCTATTGTACCTGCGCTCTACAATACTACCACAACACACAACATATACAAAAACCATCATAAAATCCTAAATTACCATTGTTCAAAGTTAAACCACCACCACATCTTAAAACAAAGTGCAGAAAATTAAAGTAGTTGAACGGAAAGTAAATTGTTCAAAACGGGATGCAGCCCGAAGAAGTGTTACGATTGTTCAAAGGGTAAGAAAGGTTAACCTGCTTACGAACCATGCCACCAACCACCAATGCCGCCTAGTCCGAGTCCATCCTATGCCCCTCGTCCTCCTCCTCCTCCTCCTCATCACCTCGAATCACCATATGGTCCCGGATGTAGGTAATGTCATTTTGCATGGAATGGATGCTTCATTCCATGCTTCCGATCCGGGTGCTCGAGCTTTGGACTAAGCTGAAAGCATTCTCCGAGACTTGGAGGGTGTCCTGCATAATGTTATATAAGCTAGTAAAGTCAGGTAAATCGGCACCTCCTTGTGATGAGGATCCTGGGAATTGACCGGGACGAGGACGGTTGGGTATATCTTTGATTGCCAAAACCAGATCCGGGTCGATAGGATTCCAAACATGTCACACCCCGACCGCGTTAAAACAACAAAACCGCGGAGGAAACGTCGGGGAGTGTCGTGGCAGAATTATCGTTTCATAACCATGGATACAAAAAGTGTTTCATTTTATTGATAATATTAAACGTTAACATTGTCTTAACACAAAACAAACAAGTTACATAACGACTAATATTGTTATTATGTCACTAAGGCCTCGTCCAGATCCTATGTGACTCATGCATCCTAGTAATCATCATCAAGCATCAACACCTGAAACATATGTAAAAACAAAGTCAGCAAAGAAATGCTGGCGAGTACATAGGTTTTATAGGAGTGTCGGATTCATGGCTAGTTTAAATGTTGCAATACTTTATTAAAAACCTTATTTTGAAAAGAGTATAATATTGCAACTTAATTAACCAACTCAAATCGAGCGGGCTATAGTTTATAAAACCTCGTAGCCATGATTCTTAACCCAAAAACATTTGTTTTAGTAAAGTAATTTGTAAAACATCTCGTATTAAATCGTTAATAAAACTCGTTAATTATCTCGTTGATAAAACTCATATGGTTTATATCATTTCGAAAACCTCGTTTGTGTGACATCGTTTCAAAATCGTTTACCCAAGTGAACTAAATAACGCCACGGTATGTAATACGATGAAAACACTTATATATAAGAAGTACCAGTGGCGTATCTACCATGTTTTCATCATATTACACCCGTCCCGTTATCTAAACACTTAACCAAAAACCAATCGTTTATCCAATTCGTTTAATCTCGTATGAATCGTTCCCAAATCGTTAATTCGTTTAAATCGTTTAAATCATCCTCGTTTTAAGTGTGAAAACTATTTGTGGTCGCCTCGCTAATAACATTCAAACCTTCGTGACTCGACTACCTCGCTTCTCGCATTAATAAACCACCAAAGGGTAAATTAACATTCAGATTCAGTCATTACCCACCTAACCCACACATAACCATGGGTGCAGTACGATAATGGGATTTGTCAGATCCTATGGTACCATAACCTAATACTGGTCGGCTTGATCAATGCTAATGAATGCCATTCGTTATGTAGTCACAACCAACTAGTTTATTCACTTTATTGAAATCGTTATTAGTTTAGTATAAACCATCTTAATCGTTTTTGAAATCATCGTTATAATATCGAAAATCGTTTTGAAAACCATCGTTAAAACCTTGAAAACATTTAGCACATATGAATCACCCAAAAACAATTGAAAACAGTAAAATAGGGGAACTATGTACTCACTTGGAGTGCAAAGTATCCTCAATCAATAGAACTTCAACAAACTCGAGCAAACCAGAGAAATCAAACAGCACCTAGTAATCGAATCACTAGTCAAACAATAGACACCTAAATCGGAAGATCGGATAGAATGAGGTCTTGTAAACCAAATGAGTGTTGGAACTCATGTGATATGGTTTAACAAAGCCTACATCCTAAATCGGAACCTAACCTAAGTGCTTCCGACCCGTTGCGACCCATTAAGGTAGCTTACGCTACTTTAACGCGTCGTGCGAGCAAAAGCGCATTCGAGACGTCTAACTAGTCCTATGACAAGTGTTATATGCCTAAACATGTTTAAATATGTTGCATAATCAGTTATGTGACAAAAGTTTATGTTACATATGCTTAATTACCAATTATGCATGAAAAGGGCATTTTGGTCATTTACCTAAGGCATATAGACTACTTATCATACAACTAATTAAACCTAAGTGACCATAAGGTATAACCTCGAAAGGTTATTCCCTATGCAACTATGGTCACTAAAGATGTTTGGTCAGATCCTAATGATCGACCAAACGGGTCGAGTTCGAAAGTCTAAGCGGGTGTTTAGTCCGCTTGACTTACGACTCTACACAAGCACTAAACTAAAAGTGACGAGCTAAACATGCTAGAACATGTTTAGTTAAGTTAGAAAACATGTTTTGATATCAAAACAAACGATTTTGATACCCAAGAGTAGTTTGGTTACAAAATACGCATAAATACGCATTTTGGCCGAAACTACGACTCGTCACTATGCCTAGTCAACGTGGTAATCAGTAGGTATAGTCACAAGGGACTATAACCATCGTGATTACGCTCACGTTGCAAGGTTCAACGGAACTTTGTGTTGACCATTGACTGGTCAAAGCTGAAAGTCAAACTTGTTTGACTTTCATGCTTGAAACTCAAGAACAAGCAAGAAGAGGACTTACAAAGGGTTCAAGAAGGATGTTTGATCTAAAATAGCTCAGGTATGAAGTGTAAATACCCCAACTTAGAGCTGATTTCAGATCAAGTGTGAGAATGAAGTGAAGTGGGGGTTGCTATTTATAGTAAGTTAGGATCAGTAGGATGATTCCAAGTGGTTTGAGGGAGTGATCTTGGCCATACATTTGGGTTAATGGTATTAGAATACAATGGGGGCCGAAAACCAGCTCCAGGTATTGCAAATATTACATTAAAACCCCTGAATTTAGCACAGATTGTTGTTTCTGATCTTTCTGTCCGACAAGGCCACGCGGCCCGCGTAACATATAGATGAAACCTTACGCGGCCCGTGTAAGGATGTTTCACAGATTGTCAAAACAGGTCCCTGCACTTCAGAATCTTGCATTTCGGCTCATTTTTGACACGTTTAAGACCCGTTAACCTCATTTCAAGGCTCTAAAATGAAGTTAAAGTATAGGGAACTTAGAACATGCTCAAAAATATCTCGGATGTCGGCTCGTTTGGCCGTACAGTTGCGTTGTTCAGTTAATTACGACAGAAGTCGTAACAAACGCAAAAACGATCCAAATTAAGCGACGAATGGAATTTTATCATGCGAATTACTAAAATAAAATATTTTAATGATTACATAAATTTTTGGATGTCCGGATATATTCAGAACGTAAGATATGCGCGAAAATGCAAACTTGTGCACTTTTTGACGCTTTTAGTCCCTGAATGACCAATAAAGTTTGTTTTAGCATACCAAACCCCTCAAAGCCTATTTCTAAGCTATGTAAAGGATATTTAGGGTATGTTTAACTTATGATCAAGTTCCGTAGTGTTCGTTACTATACAAATCAGTATAGTTTTGCAGTTTGACACAAATAGTCCCTACGATTGAACAAAGTTGATTTCAACACACCAAACCATTCAAAACTTGTTTCTAAGTTATGTGGAGGTTATTTAAGGTATGTTAAGCCTATGTCACTATTATGGAGTGTTTGTCGCATTATACTGACTGCGTTTACGCACCAGTTTGTGTATAACCTTCCAGAAAGCGATTTAAAGCTTGAAATTGGAGTCGAATCTAATTGAAAATTCACCAAACACAAATACACACATAATAACATCAAAACACATATAGTAACACCAAATCACATTGTTTTATTAATAATCATCATTGTTTTACATCGTACATCGATTACAGAGTACAGTTGTCACAGTCTCCCCTACTTAAGGAAATTTCGCCCCGAAATTTTATTTGGAGGAAGATTGTGAAAAAAAATGCGGATATTTTGCCTTCATTTGGTCCTCACGTTCCCAAGTAAACTCTGGGCCACGTTTGGACTCCCAACGAACTTTAACCAAATGAATCCGTTTGTTCTTCAACTGTTTGAAAGTACGGTCCACGATCTCCACTGGTTTCTCGACAAAGTGCATCGTTTCATCGATTCGGATCTCGTCGAGAGGAATGTAAAGATCAGCGTCAGCTAAACACTTTCTCAAATTGGACACGTGAAAAGTCGGGTGAATATTTCCAAGCTCTGGAGGTAGCTCTAGTCGATAGGCAACCTTCCCAATTCTTTCCACAATCTTAAATGGTCCCACATATCGAGGTGCAAGTTTTCCTTTCCTTCCAAATCTCACCACTCCCTTCCAAGGTGACACCTTGAGTAGGACACGGTCTCCAACTTGAAATTCTAAGGGCTTGCGTCGTAAATCCGCATAACTCTTTTGACGGCATCTAGCTGTCACAAGGTTATCGCGAATTTTCTTGATTTTGTCTGTTGTTTCCAGAATGAGCTCAGGTCCAGTAAGCTGAGCTTCACCTGTCTCGTTCCAACAGACAGGTGAACGACATTTTCGACCGTAGAGAGCTTCGAATGGTGCCATTTTAATGCTAGCATGATAACTATTGTTGTAAGAGAACTCGATCAATGGCATATGAGAATCCCAATTACCACCAAAGTCTATCACGCATGCTCTAAGCATATCCTCCAAAGTTTGAATCATCCTTTCAGATTGACCATCTGTTTGGGGATGATAAGCAGTGCTTAGATTCAGTTGGGTTCCCAAAGCAGATTGCATGAACTTCCAGAAATGAGATGAAAATCGAGCATCATGATCAGAAATGATATCCAAAGGAACACCATGTCGAGATACTATCTCATCAACATAAATCTTTGCAAGTTTATCAGCAGATAGATCCTCGCGAACCGGAATAAAATGAGCTGATTTCGTTAATCGATCGATAACAACCCAAATAGCATCATGACCTTTAGACCTACGCGATAACTTAGTGATGAGATCCATCGCAATGTTCTCCCACTTCCAAACCGGTATCTCTGGTTGTACAAGCAAACAAGGTCGTTGATGTTCAACCTTGACTTTGAGACAAGTTAGGCATTTTGATACATACAAGGCAACATCCTTCTTCATACAAGGCCACCAGTACTGAGTATGAAGATCCTTGTACATTTTATTAGCACCAGGATGGATAGAATATCGAGACTTGTGAGATTCGTCCATCACTAGGGTGCGAAGATCGTCTTGTTTCGGAACCCACAAACGATCCTTGAAGTAGAGTAAACCATCGTCTTTCCTTTCGAGCTTAAGCTCAAGTTGAAGCGGTAGCTCATCTTTCAATAAACCTGTGATCACACAGGATCGTTGAGCTTGAAGGACACGAGATTGGATGTCGGATAGAGCTCGGACAGAGTGAAGCTTGACTCGCTCTTTTCGACTAAGCGCATCGGCTACGACATTCGCCTTACCAGGATGGTAGCGAATCTCGCAATCGTAATCGTTCAAGAGTTCAACCCAACGTCGTTGCCTCATGTTAAGCTCCTTCTGATTAAGAATATGCTGGAGACTTTTGTGGTCTGTGAAAACCACACACTTCGTTCCATAGAGGTAGTGTCTCTAGATTTTAAGAGCGAAAACCACAGCTCCTAACCCAAGATCATGAGTCATATAGTTCTTCTCGTGAACTTTCAATTGTCTAGATGCATATGCTATAACCTTACCTCGTTGCATGAGGACGCAACCAAGGCCTAAGTTGGACGCATCGCAATAGACAACGAAATCATCGCTTCCCTCGGACAGAGATAGAACAGGAGCATTACATAACTTCTGCTTCAGCGTTTGGAATGCTTCTTCTTGCTTGGGTCCCCACTCAAAAGGCTTATTCTTCTGAGTCAAAGCAGTGAGTGGAACCACAATCTTCGAGAAATTAGAAATGAATCGACGATAATAACCAGCAAGACCAAGAAAAGATCGAATCTCTGTAGGTGTCGTCGGCGTACTCCAATCCTTAATAGCAACAATCTTGGATGGATCCACATGAATACCCTGCTCGTTGACTATATGACCCAGAAACTGAACTTCTTTAAGCCAGAATTCACACTTGGAGAATTTAGCGAAAAGTTGTTCCTTCTTAAGGAGTTCCAACGTTAAGCGAAGGTGTTGCTCGTGATCGGCTCGAGTCTTCGAATAAATGAGAATATCGTCGATGAACACAATAATGAACTTGTCTAAATAAGGTTTACAGACCCTATTCATTAAGTCCATAAAGATAGCTGGGGCATTCATCAAACCAAAAGGTATGACAGTGAACTCGTAATGCCCATATCTCGTGCGGAAAGAAGTTTTGGGAATATCTTCTTCGAGAACACGAAGTTGATGATACCCAAAACGCAGATCGATCTTAGAAAAACACGAAGCACCTTGCAGTTGGTCAAAGAGATCATCAATTCGAGGTAGGGGATATCGATTCTTGATGGTAAGCTTATTAAGCTCACGATAATCGATACACATTCGAAAAGACCCATCTTTCTTTTTCACGAAGAGGACAGGAGCTCCCCAAGGTGAATAACTCGGACGGATGAATCCTTTATCAGATAACTCTTGAAGCTGTTTCGATAACTCTTGCATCTCTGACGGTGCAAGACGATAAGGTGCTTTCGCGATCGGGTTGGCATTGGGTACAAGGTCAATATGAAACTCGACTTGACGAACTGGAGGTAAACCAGGCAGTTCATCAGGAAACAGCTCTGGATAATCCCGAACAATCGGAATATCCTGTATACTCTTGCTCTTGCCTTTCTCCTCGGTGACATGTGCTAGAAAAGCAACATATCCTTTTCTCAAATACCTCTGAGCTTCCATACACGACATAAGCTTCAGTCCACCTGAAGGTTTCTCGCCACGAACTTCTAGAATTTCTCCAAAAGACAAAGGGATACAAACAATCTTATCGAAGCAAACCACCTCAGGGTGGTGTTTGGTTAACCAATCCATTCCAATGATAACGTCGAAGCTCCCAAGTTGCATTGGTGTGAGGTCAATAGGAAAAATATGGTTATCAAGGTTTAACTGATAACCACGAATAACAGAATTGAGAACAAGAGGTTTACCAGTAGCAACTTCGACAGATAAGGGTTTCCTCAATTGAGTTCTAGGTATCGCAAGCAAAGGTTCGAAAGATAACGAAACAAAACTTCTATCGGCACCAGAATAAAAGAGAATAGATGCAGGTCGATTATTAACAAGAAACGTACCATTCACCACCTCGTTATCTGCCCTCGCTCCGTTTGCATTCAAATTGTATGCTCGCCCTCGAGCAGGATTCACGTTGGCGTTGACGTTCGCATTAGCGTTCGCGTTTGCATTCACCAGCCTCGGACAGTTGTTGCGGAAGTGACCAAACTCTCCACAATTGAAACATGAACCTGGTGGGAATCTAGCATCATTCCCTTGTACCAGAGCTTGAACCTGGGCAACTTGATTTTGTCCTAAACGACAAACATTGGCCAAATATGTGACAACTGTACTTTATAACCGATGAACGATGTAAAACAATGTTGATTATTAATAAAACAATGTGTTTTGATGTTATTATGTGTGCAATTATGTTTGGTGATTTTACAATTCGATTCTATTCCGATTTCAAGCTTTAAATCGCTTTCTGGAAGGTTATACGCGCACAGATGCGTAAATATAGCCAGTTTAATGCAACAAACACTCCAGAATAGTGAAATAGGCTTAACATACCTTAAATAACCTTTACATAACTTAGAAATAAGTTTTGAATGGTTTGGTGTGTTGAAAACAAGTCTATTCGATCACAGGGACTAATCGTGTCAAACTGTGAAACTATGAGGATTTACACAGTAACGAACATTCCGGAACTTGATCATAAGTTAAACATACCCTAAATATCCTTTACATAGCTTAGAAATATGCTTTGAGGGGTACGGTATGCTAAAATAAACTTTATGCTCATTCAGGGACTAAAAGTGTCAAAAAGTGCACAAGTTTGCACTTTCGCGCATATCTTACGTTCTGAATACATCCGGACATCCAAAAATTTATGTAAGCACCAAAATATTTTATTTTAGTGTTTGGCATAAGAAAAATCCATTCGTCGCGTCATTTGGATCGTTTTTCGCGCTTATGCGCATACCGTCGTAATTAAGCGAACATCGCGATCGTACGACCAAACGAACCGACATCCGAGATATTTTTGAGCATGTTTCATGTTCCCTATACTTTAACATCCTTGTGAAGCTTAAAAATGGGCTTGACGGATGTTAGAAGTGCCAAAACACGACGATACGCGCACAGGAACCAAAACTGCAAAAATAATAAAAAAAAATATAGAAAAAAAAATATATAAAAAATGCATAAACTCATTTGTTCAGCCCTTAACACCCTCCAAAGGCCAAGGACACTTGTCAAAACCCTATGGTGAGTGCCAAATGAGTTACCACAACTTTACGACAAGTGTACGGCCTTGATCATGCCCCCTTTTCCAAGAAACGATCTTAACGGTTCTCCGAATACTATAAATACCCAACCCACTTCACTTCTAAACTCACAAGAATCTGATCTAAAAGACTCTAAGTTGGGACCATTGTTTCATACCTGAGTTATTTGGATCTAGATTAGCATTCGGGGACCCTTCGTAAGTATTATTTCGTTCTTTTATTGCTTTTCGAGTCCGAAAGTCAAACTTTGTTTGACTTTCAGCGTTGACCAGCTTATGGTCAATGCGAAGTTCGTTTGAACTTCGCAACGTGATTGTAATCACGATGGTTATAGTCCCTTGGGACTATGCCTACTGATTACCACGTTGTCTAGGGTCGTAGGGTAAGCGATCTGATAAATCGCTTATACCTTCGAACCCGACCCATTTGGTCGATCATTAGGATCCGACCAAATATATTAGGTGACCATAGTATATAGGGAATAACCTTCCGAGGTTATACCTTATGGTCACGACGTTTAAGTAGTTGTATGATAGGTAGTTTATATGCCTTAGGTAAATTACCAGAATACCCTTTTCATGTATAATTGGTAATTAAACATATGTAACATAACATTTGACATCTAAACTGATTTGACAACAATATTAGACATGTTAAGGCATATTTTACTTATCGTAGGACTAGTTAGGCGTTCCGAACGCGCTTTGCGCGCACGACGCGTTAAAGTGGCGTAAGCTACCTTAATGGGTCACGATGGGTCGAAAGCACTTAGGTTAAATTCCGATTTAGGATGTAGGCTTTGTTAAACCATATCACTTGAGTTCCAACACTCATTTGGTTTACAAGACCTCATTCTGTCCGATCTTCCGATTTAGGAAATCTGTTGTTTGACTAGCGGTTCGATTACTAGGTGTTGTTTGATTTCACTGGTTTGCTCGAGTTTGTTGAAGTTCTATTGATTGACGATACCTTGCACTACTGTGAGTACATAGTTCCCCTATTTTACTGTTTTCAATTGTTTTGGGGTGATTTATATGTGCTAAATGTTTTCGATGTTATAACGATGGTTTCACAAACGATTTTCAATGGTTTATGCAAAACTAATAACGATTTCAATAATGTGAACGAACTTGTTGGTTGGGTTACATAACAAATGACATTCATTAGCAATGATCAAGCCGACCAGTATTAGGTTATGGTACCATAGGATCTGACAAATCCCGTTATTTTACAACACCCGTGGTTATGTGTGGGGGTTGTGGGTAACGACTGAATCTGATAATTGTTAACTTACCCTTTGGTGGTTTGTTAATACGAGAGCGAGTGGAACGATGAACGAGTCATAAAGGTTTGAATGTTATTAGCGAGACGACCATATATGAGTTCTCACAATTAAAACAAGGACGATTTAAACAAGTAAACGAATTGGGACGATTTGAACAAGTAAACGATTTATAAACGATTAGTAAACGATGTTAAACGATTTGGGTAAACGATAGCAAAACGATGTCACACAACGATGTTTTCGAAGTAACAAACGAGTTTTATTAACAAGCTTTACGAGATGTTTTACAATGTGCTTTACTAAAACAAAGGTTTTTGGGTTAAGAATCATGGCTACGAGGTTTTATAAACTATAAACCGCTTGATTTGAGTTGGTTAATTAAGTTGCAATATTATACTCTTTTCAAAACAAGGTTTTTAATAAAGTATTGCAACATCTAAACGAGCCATGATTTCGAGACTCCTATAAAACCTATGTACTCGCCAGCATTTCTTTGCTGACTTTGTTTTCACATATGTTTCAGGAATTGATGCTTGATGATGATTTCTAGGATGCATGAGTCACGTAGGATCTGGACGAAGCCTTAGTGACATAAAACTATGATAGTCTATATAAAACTTGTTTGTTATGTGTTAAGACAATGTTAATGTTTAATATTATCAATAAAACGAAACACTTTTGTATCCATGGTTATGAAACGATAATTCTGTTGCAACACGCCCCGATGTTTCCGCCACGCTTTGTTGTTTTACGCGGTCGGGGTGTGACAGAAGAGTTGGTATCAGAGCCAATGGTTATAGGGAATTAGGTTATTAGTAATACTTTGACCTAGACTATAACTTCTAGGACCCAACACAAGTTATCTTGTGTTTAGATCTTAAAACATGCATATCACCTATCCTTAGGTGATTATCAAAACAAAAACCAAATTTTCCGAAACGATTTTTTTTTAAAAACAATCTTCTGTTTTTGAATAAATTATTACAAGGTTTTGAACCCTCTTTTATAAGGTTTTGAACCCTCTAAGTTTTCAAAAATCTCGTCAAAGTTTGGGTCTAAATAATGTGAACACGTGCAAACTGGAAGGGTGAATGCCTGTATTCTGGGTTTTCTGTCTACGCAAGCACTTCGTATATATCTCATCAGACGCGAGACCAGTTGTGCTTACCTGGGAATTCTTGGGATGAGTGTTCACTTATAGGCGAGCATTTCTTCGCGATACATTATTTTTGATCTATTTACTTTGATTAGTCACTGCGTGTCGTTTGTTTGTTCGAGGTAACAAACAAATGATCGCCTTCCCTGTGTTTTGTCGATACCTCTTTTATTTTTCCTAAATCTCAACCTCACTCGATTCTCTTGTTTCCTTGTTAGACAATGCCTCCTCGACGTTATCCTCGAACTTTTACTATTGAAGAAATTGCAGCCCTGGTTTCTCAGCAAGTGGCTGCTGTGCTTCCCGGTGTTGTAACCCAAGTCCACGAGATATTCAACAACATTAACAACAACAATAACAACAACAATAATGCACCATGTAAATTCAAGGATTTCAATGCCGCGAAGCCGCTTAAGTTTTCGGGATCGCAAGGAGCAACTGCGCTCCTACAATGGTTTGAGAGTATCGAGAGCACATTCATACATGTGCAGTGTCAGAATGCGCGTAAGGTTGAATTTGCTTCGAACGTGTTTGAGAAGCGAGCGCTTACCTGGTGGAATGGTATTAAGCGCGACAGGGGTGCCGAAGTGGCGATGGCACAAACATGGGAAGAGCTTCGGGCTCTCATGATGAAGGAGTTTTGCCCCGGTCACGAGATTCGGGTTTTGGAACGAGAGTTTGACAACTTAAAGCAAGATGGGGCTGAACACCGTGCTTACATGGATCGTTTTGAAGAACTCAGTCTATTGTGTCCCACCATGGTTAGCCCTCCGGATAAAGCAATCGAGAGATATATCGATGGCCTACCTGTTTCTATTCTAGAGATTGTGACCGGTGTTAATCCTCCTACCCTTCGCCAAGCTATCGAGTTGTCTGCTACCCTCACTGAGACACAAGTCAGGAAGGGTAAACTCACCCGCAAGGGTGATAAAAAGAAGGCGACTGATTCTGAGAAGAACAAGAATAAGGGTAAGGGTAAGGAAGGTGAGACGTCGAAGAAATCGAAGAAGCGAAAGGGTGCCCAAAATTTTGCTGTTACAGCACAGGCCGCCCAGAACCCGCAGAACCAACCAGCTCAGCCACCTGCAAAAAAAGCGTATGCTGGTACCGCACCTCATTGTGCACGTTGCAACGGTCATCACGCTGCACAACAAGCTTGCAGACAATGTGCGACGTGTGGTAAACTTGGGCATTTGGCAAACGTTTGTCATTTTGGACAGAATCAGGTTGCCCAGGTTCCAGCTCCGGGTCAGGGAAATGCTGTGAGATTCCCACCGGGATCATGTTATAATTGCGGAGAGTATGGTCACTTCCGCAACAACTGTCCAAGACTGATGAATGCAAACGCAAATGCTAACGCAAACCCGAATGCAAACGTCAACGTCAATGTGAATCCCCCTCGTGGACGAGCGTACAACTTGAATGTAAACGAAGCAAGGGCTGACAACGAGGTTGTCAACGGTACGTTTCTTGTTAACAATCGACCTGCATCTATTCTTTTTGATTCTGGTGCCGATAGAAGTTTTGTTTCATGATCATTCGAGCCTTTGCTTGCGATACCTAGAACTAAACTGAGGAAACCCTTATCTGTTGAGATTGCCACTGGTAAACCTGTTGTTCTCGATTCTGTTATTCATGGTTGTCAGTTGAACCTTGATAACCATCTTTTTTCTATTGACCTCACACCGATGCAACTTGGAAGCTTCGACATTATCATTGGAATGGATTGGTTAACCAAACACCATGCTGAGGTGGTTTGTTTCGACAAGATTGTTCGTATTCCTTTGTCTTCTGGCGATGTTCTGGAAGTTCGTGGCGAAAAACCATCAGATGGTTTGAAGCTGATGTCGTGTACGAAAGCCCAAAAGTTTTTAAAGAAGGGATATGTTGCTTTTCTGGCACATGTTACCGAGGAGAAAGACAAGAGCAAGAGTATTCAGGATATTCCGATTGTTCGGGATTATCCAGAGGTGTTTCCTGATGAACTGCCTGGTTTGCCTCCAGTTCGTCAAGTCGAGTTTCATATTGACCTTGTACCCAACGCCAACCCGATTGCAAAAGCGCCTTATCGACTTGCACCATCTGAGATGCAAGAATTATCGAAGCAGCTCCAAGAGTTATCTGATAAAGGATTCATTCGACCAAGCTTTTCACCTTGGGGAGCTCCTGTCCTCTTCGTGAAAAAGAAAGATGGATCTTTTCGAATGTGTATCGATTATCGTGAGCTTAATAAGCTCACCATCAAGAATCGATATCCCCTACCTCGAATTGATGACCTCTTCGATCAGCTGCAGGGTGCTTCATGCTTTTCCAAGATCGATCTGCGTTCTGGGTATCATCAACTTCGTGTTCTCGAAGAAGATATTCCCAAAACTGCTTTTCGCACAAGATATGGGCATTACGAGTTCACTGTCATGCCTTTCGGTTTGACAAATGCTCCTGCTGTTTTCATGGACTTAATGAATAGGGTCTGTAAGCCTTATTTGGATAAGTTCGTCATTGTTTTTATTGATGACATCTTGATCTATTCAAAGTCTCGAGCCGAGCACGAGCAACACCTTCGTTTGACATTGGAACTCCTGAAGAAGGAACAACTTTTTGCTAAATTCTCCAAATGTGAATTCTGGCTTAAAGAAGTTCAGTTCTTGGGTCATATTGTCAACGAGCAGGGTATTCATGTAGATCCATCCAAGATTGTTGCAATTAAGGACTGGAATACACCGACGACGCCTACAGAGATTCGATCTTTCCTTGGTCTTGCTGGTTACTATCGGCGATTCATTTCAAATTTCTCGAAGATTGCGGTTCCACTCACTGCTTTGACTTAGAAGAAAAAGCCTTTTGAGTGGGGACCCAAGCAAGAAGTAGCGTTTCAAACGCTGAAGCAAAAGTTATGTAATGCTCCTGTTCTATCTCTGCCCGAGGGAAGCGATGATTTTGTTGTCTTCTGCGATGCATCCAACTTAGGCCTAGGTTGCGTCCTCATGCAACGAGGTAAAGTTATTGCATATGCATCTAGACAGCTGAAAATTCACGAGAAGAACTACACGACTCTTGATCTTGAGTTAGGAGCTGTGGTTTTTGCTCTCAAAATCTGGAGACACTACCTCTATGGAACGAAGTGTGTGGTTTTCACAGACCACAAAAGTCTCCAGCATATTCTTAATCAGAAAGAGCTGAATATGAGGCAACGACGTTGGGTTGAACTCTTGAGCGATTACGATTGCGAGATTCGCTACCATCCTGGTAAGGCGAATGTCGTAGCCGATGCGCTTAGTCGAAAAGAATGAGTCAAGCTTCATTCTGTTCAAACGCTATCTGATCTTCAAACTCGTGTTCTTCAAGCTCAGCAATTTTGTGTTTCACAAAATTTGATAGGTAATGAATTACCACATCAACTTGAGCTTAAACTCGAAGCGAAAGACGATGGGTTGCTCTATTTCATGGATCGTTTGTGGATTCCTAATCAGGACGATCTTCGCACCTTGGTAATGGACGAATCTCATAAGTCTCGATATTCCATCCATCCTGGTGCCGATAAAATGTACAAGGATCTTCGTACTAAGTTTTGGTGGCCTGGTATGAAGAAGGATGTTGCCTTGTATGTATCAAAATGCCTAACTTGTCTCAAAGTCAAGGCCGAACATCAGCGACCTTCTGGTTTGCTTATACAGCCAGAAATACCGGTTTGGAAGTGGGAGAACATTACGATGGATCTCATCACTAAATTACCGCGTACATCTAAAGGTCACGATGCTATTTGGGTTGTGGTCGATCGATTAACGAAGTCAGCTCATTTTATTGCGATTCGCGAGGATTATTCTGCTGATAAACTTGCAAAGATTTATGTCGATGAGATTGTGTCACGACATGGTGTTCCTTTGGACATCATTTCGGATCGTGATGCTCGATTTTCATCTCATTTCTGGAAGGCCATGCAATCTGCTTTGGGAACCCAACTGAATCTAAGCACTGCTTATCATCCCCAAACAGATGGCCAATCCGAGAGAACGATTCAAACTTTGGAGGATATGCTTAGAGCATGTGTAATAGACTTTGGTGGTAGTTGGGATTCTAATCTGCCACTGATCGAGTTCTCTTACAACAATAGCTATCATACTAGTATTAAAATGGCACCATTCGAAGCTCTCTACGGTCGAAAATGTCGTTCACCTGTCTGTTGGAACGAGACAGGTGAAGCTCAGCTTACTGGACCTGAACTCGTTCTGGAAACAACAGACAATATCAAGAAAATCCGCAATAATCTTGTGACAGCTAGATTACGTCAAAAGAGATATGCGAATTTACGACGCAAGCCCTTAGAATTTCAAGTCGGAGATCGTGTCCTACTCAAGGTTTCACCTTGGAAGGGAGTCGTGAGATTGGAAGGAAAGGAAAACTTGCACCACGATATGTTGGACCATTTAAGATTGTTGAAAGAATTGGAAAGGTTGCCTATCGACTAGAGCTACCTCCAGAGCTTGGAAATGTTCACCCGACTTTTCATGTGTCCAATTTGCGAAAGTGTTTAATTGACACTGATCTTCACATTCCTCTCGACGAGATCCAAGTAGATGAAACGATGCACTTTGTCGAGAAACCTGTGGAGATAGTGGAACGTACATACAAACAGTTGAAGAATAAACGGATTCACTTGGTCAAGGTTCGCTGGGAATCCAAATGAGGTCCTGAGTTTACTTGGGAACGTGAGGACCAGATGAAGACGAAGTATCCGCATTTGTTTTCACAAGCTTCCTCTAGTTAAAATTTCGGGACGAAATTTCCTGAAGTAGGGGAGACTGTGACAACTGTACTTTATAACCGATGAACGATGTAAAACAATGTTGATTATTAATAAAACAATGTGTTTTGATGTTATTATGTGTGCAATTATGTTTGGTGATTTTACAATTCGATTCTATTCCGATTTCAAGCTTTAAATCGCTTTCTGGAAGGTTATACGCGCACAGATGCGTAAATATAACCAGTTTAATGCAACAAACACTCCAGAATAGTGAAATAGACTTAACATACCTTAAATAACCTTTACATAACTTAGAAATAAGTTTTGAATGGTTTGGTGTGTTGAAAACAAGTCTATTCGATCACAGGGACTAATCGTGTCAAACTGTGAAACTATGAGGATTTACACAGTAACGAACATTCCGGAACTTGATCATAAGTTAAACATACCCTAAATATCCTTTACATAGCTTAGAAATATGCTTTGAGGGGTACGGTATGCTAAAATAAACTTTATGCTCATTCAGGGACTAAAAGTGTCAAAAAGTGCACAAGTTTGCACTTTCGCGCATATCTTACGTTCTGAATACATCCGGACATCCAAAAATTTATGTAAGCACTAAAATATTTTATTTTAGTGTTTGGCATAAGAAAAATCCATTCGTCGCGTCATTTGGATCGTTTTTCGCGCTTATGCGCATACCGTCGTAATTAAGCGAACATCGCGATCGTACGACCAAACGAACCGACATCCGAGATATTTTTGAGCATGTTTCATGTTCCCTATACTTTAACATCCTTGTGAAGCTTAAAAATGGGCTTGACGGATGTTAGAAGTGCCAAAACACGACGATACGCGCACAGGAACCAAAACTGCAAAAATAATAAAAAAAAATATAGAAAAAAAAAATATATAAAAAATGCATAAACTCATTTGTTCAGCCCTTAACACCCTCCAAAGGCCAAGGACACTTGTCAAAACCCTATGGTGAGTGCCAAATGAGTTACCACAACTTTACGACAAGTGTACGGCCTTGATCATGCCCCCTTTTCCAAGAAACGATCTTAACGGTTCTCCGAATACTATAAATACCCAACCCACTTCACTTCTAAACTCACAAGAATCTGATCTAAAAGACTCTAAGTTGGGACCATTGTTTCATACCTGAGTTATTTGGATCTAGATTAGCATTCGGGGACCCTTCGTAAGTATTATTTCGTTCTTTTATTGCTTTTCGAGTCCGAAAGTCAAACTTTGTTTGACTTTCAGCGTTGACCAGCTTATGGTCAATGCGAAGTTCGTTTGAACTTCGCAACGTGATTGTAATCACGATGGTTATAGTCCCTTGGGACTATGCCTACTGATTACCACGTTGTCTAGGGTCGTAGGGTAAGCGATCTGATAAATCGCTTATACCTTCGAACCCGACCCATTTGGTCGATCATTAGGATCCGACCAAATATATTAGGTGACCATAGTATATAGGGAATAACCTTCCGAGGTTATACCTTATGGTCACGACGTTTAAGTAGTTGTATGATAGGTAGTTTATATGCCTTAGGTAAATTACCAGAATACCCTTTTCATGTATAATTGGTAATTAAACATATGTAACATAACATTTGACATCTAAACTGATTTGACAACAATATTAGACATGTTAAGGCATATTTTACTTATCGTAGGACTAGTTAGGCGTTCCGAACGCGCTTTGCGCGCACGACGCGTTAAAGTGGCGTAAGCTACCTTAATGGGTCACGATGGGTCGAAAGCACTTAGGTTAAATTCTGATTTAGGATGTAGGCTTTGTTAAACCATATCACTTGAGTTCCAACACTCATTTGGTTTACAAGACCTCATTCTGTCCGATCTTCCGATTTAGGAAATCTGTTGTTTGACTAGCGGTTCGATTACTAGGTGTTGTTTGATTTCACTGGTTTGCTCGAGTTTGTTGAAGTTCTATTGATTGACGATACCTTGCACTACTGTGAGTACATAGTTCCCCTATTTTACTGTTTTCAATTGTTTTGGGGTGATTCATATGTGCTAAATGTTTTCGATGTTATAACGATGGTTTCACAAACGATTTTCAATGGTTTATGCAAAACTAATAACGATTTCAATAATGTGAACGAACTTGTTGGTTGGGTTACATAACAAATGACATTCATTAGCAATGATCAAGCCGACCAGTATTAGGTTATGGTACCATAGGATCTGACAAATCCCGTTATTTTACAACACCCGTGGTTATGTGTGGGGGTTGTGGGTAACGACTGAATCTGATAATTGTTAACTTACCCTTTGGTGGTTTGTTAATACGAGAGCGAGTGGAACGATGAACGAGTCATAAAGGTTTGAATGTTATTAGCGAGACGACCATATATGAGTTCTCACAATTAAAACAAGGACGATTTAAACAAGTAAACGAATTGGGACGATTTGAACAAGTAAACGATTTATAAACGATTAGTAAACGATGTTAAACGATTTGGGTAAACGATAGCAAAACGATGTCACACAACGATGTTTTCGAAGTAACAAACGAGTTTTATTAACAAGCTTTACGAGATGTTTTACAATGTGCTTTACTAAAACAAAGGTTTTTGGGTTAAGAATCATGGCTACGAGGTTTTATAAACTATAAACCGCTTGATTTGAGTTGGTTAATTAAGTTGCAATATTATACTCTTTTCAAAACAAGGTTTTTAATAAAGTATTGCAACATCTAAACGAGCCATGATTTCGAGACTCCTATAAAACCTATGTACTCGCCAGCATTTCTTTGCTGACTTTGTTTTCACATATGTTTCAGGAATTGATGCTTGATGATGATTTCTAGGATGCATGAGTCACGTAGGATCTGGACAAAGCCTTAGTGACATAAAACTATGATAGTCTATATAAAACTTGTTTGTTATGTGTTAAGACAATGTTAATGTTTAATATTATCAATAAAACGAAACACTTTTGTATCCATGGTTATGAAACGATAATTCTGTTGCAACACGCCTCGATGTTTCCGCCGCGCTTTGTTGTTTTACGCGGTCGGGGTGTGACAAAATACCCAAGTTTACCACACGTCGTGCACTGCTTACAAGCTTGCTATGCAACATGATGACCGTTGCAGCGAGCACAATGAGGTGCG
>JARYGA010034275.1:0-22577 GCA_030545235.1 Helianthus tuberosus | reverse complement strand
ACTTCAGCACAGTCATTAAGCACTAATCATGGTTAATTAATTGTACGGATACCTGGATTTTTGACAGTTGTCACACGAATTAATAGAAAATGATTGTCGACTTTTTTTGTATCCTCATTTAACCAAAATATACGGAACTGAACTTAACCATTTATATTTTCACATATTTCTAGGGTTTATACCTTCAATTCATTTAGTTCATATCTTATACCTCAATTTTATATATTTATATACTCTCATTTCATGTATTTCTAAGTTAAAGTTTTAGGCAAGTTTGATTTTGGTTATTAACCAAAATAACATCAAACCAAAAAACCGTCAATATAACCGAATACCCCGTATTAACTAACTGAAAACCGATTGCCGATTGGTAAATAAAATAGGCTAACCAATGACTTCGGTTTCGGTTGAAGATAATAACCCAGTCAATGCACACCCTGATAACCCAATTAGGCTGATAGTATCTGTATTCTCCGCCGCATTGCAGTTTTTGTAATATTTATTTTCCAAAATATTATATACAATTCAACGAAATTGTAAATATTATATATATTATTATTATTTTTTAATTAAATCCAATAATACTGATCTTTTTTACCAGTATTCCAAGAAATTGCTTGGATCGACAGGAACCCTATTATATACAATCTTAAAGGAGAAAGTCGGTGCAATAGTGCACCAACATAATTACGAAAATACCCTCCTCACAACATTTTTCTTCTTTCTCGGATAGACATCCAATTATACAACCAACACACAACCACCACCATGAAGTGAAAAAACCTCCGAAACTCCATAAAACAATCGATGCATCATCGCTCAAAAAGCCTGCATCAACATCCAACACACAATCAACCAAAATTTTCACAAAATCTCAACGACACGAACCGATTCATCATTTCATCCACAAACAAACATATACGTATACACAGATTCAAGTCTCGAAAGATACATAATCAATAATTCAATACACTACATCTGATCGACAACAAAATGATATAAACAAACAGATTCGCAAATGTATGATGATTTATTCTGCATACTATGCATATTTATAGAGATATGGATTGAGAAATTGAAGATGAAGACACCCCTTTCGTGCTAAAGTTGAAGATTATGAGGCTACGCTCCTCCGCCTCCGCCAAACGCCTCGCTGTCGCCGGCATTTCTGCACTCCAATCACCTCCTTCCTTCCGGCAGTTTTCGATTGATAGGGGGAGGGACATGCCGGTGGAAGACAGATGAAGACAACGGTGGTTTGTTGGTGGTGGTGGTTTGGTGGTTGCGGTGGCAATGCTTGAGATTGTACAGAGAGAGAGAGAGAGACAAAGAGTAATTAAGGAAGTGATTTTTCTAATAAGATGTGAGCTCATGGTTTTCTATACAGAGAATATTAATGGTTTTGTGCTAAGCACATGGTTTTATGAGAAGTTGACTATTAAAAAAAAATAAAGCTGGTTTTGTGAGAAAAAATAAAGCTGGTTTTGTTTATGGCTGTCGTTAATTCCATCACTATAAATATAAATAAAAAAGATAAGTAAATAATCCATGGCTAAAACTATAAAAAAAATAGTTAAAAGTATTTAATTATATTGCTAAATCCATTGTTATAGTAATAAGTAACGAATTCTAATTAAATCCATAACAAAATCATGCATAAGAAAAGTATGTCGGTTACAATTCTATTGATAAAGTTATGATGAAAAAAAATTAAAAAGTAACTATCTCTCTAATCTTATACTAATCAGGGCCGTAACCAATTCTAATTAAATCCATAACAAAATCATGCATAAGAAAAGTATGTCGGTTACAATTCTATTGATAAAGTTATGATGAAAAAAAATTAAAAAGTAACTATCTCTCTAATCTTATACTAATCAGGGCCGGCCCAAGCCCAAGCATTTTAAGGCTTGAGCTTTGGGCTTCTATTTTAAAAAAAATTATATCTCCAGGGTTACAGGGTCGACTCTTAGTGGCTATGAAAATAATAGTTCCAGAAGAGAAGGGTACCCACATATTATCGGGTCTTGGGCTTCTCTCTTTTATCTCTTCTGCCTCTTCTTTTTCCGGCCGCCGGAGGCTCGACGCGGGAGAAACGGTTGGGTTAGTGTGCGAGGTCGTCGAGTATTCCTGGCTTGACCTTCCTCCCTAACTCGATTCTTTCATCTACTCTATTCGCCTTCTGTGGTCTGGTTCTTTCTCCGGCAACTCGATCTTTCGGACAGATTCAGTCTCTCTCTCTCTTCAATTCTCTCGCCGCCTGGTTAACGCTTAGTGTGCTCGACTACGAACTCCTTTCCTGCTTAGCTTGCGGGGTTTATTCGTTCGGCTCATTGTAGCAGTTCTAGATCTAACTGTTCACGCTAATTGGGTTTCGGATTAATCCATTCGCCGCTTTGGTTTGCTGTGGTTCCCTAATGGCATCGATGAATGATAGAGAGGGAGATCAGGATAACGGTGGCCCGTGGTCAAACGTGCAATATCGGAAAAACAAAAGGAGCAAAGGTGACGGTGTCGAATGGACGTTTTTGGTGCAGAATATAACAGATAAAGTAACAAGGAATATATTATGGCGGGCTTTTCAACCGTATAGCTTCATATCGGATGTGTATGTGGCTCGGAAGAAGGATTCAAGTGGTAAATGCTTTGGCTTTGTACGATACGTGGGAGTGGAAAATATGAAGGAGACTTTAGTGTTGATGAACACAGTGAAGATGTTTAACATAACATATACCCCATCTCACCCGGTCTTGCCGGAGAGGTACCCCCATCTTACCCAGACAAGCTGGAGAGTCTACCACTCCATACCCAGTCCTGTCAGAGAGGTAATTATCATTGTATTTCCCATAAATAGAATTTCTCTCCAATCATGATTTGAAAAGTGCATCATTTATTTTGACTTATATCAAGAAACAAGGAAATTTGTATTCTCATGGTGGATCATATTCTAGAACCGAGTAGTACTAATAAACAAGAAAGAACAGTGGCCAAGTGTTTTTGCTTATTTATCATACTGGCACTGTTCTAGTCATCATCCTCACGGGATACCAATAACCATCACACTTTTATCTACGCAAGTAATTGGCTTATCTCAAAGCTTTATACTAAGGCATTTCCCTTAGGTTCAAGTCTAAATACTATTCTAGGTGTTACTAGTAATTATCAATATCCTAATCCTTTTTGTTTAAGCATAGATATTATTATGGTTGTGGTTTTTCTTTTGCTTGAAAAATGAAGTTTTGACAAAAATATAATTGTCTCCATTGACACTATAATTAGGTTCGATGTGATGAGTATACTTACTGCTAACTCTATTTATGCATATATAACTTTAGATTCCGTTACAAGGAATATTTCATTGAGACAGATGGCATTTTAGAACATAGTAGGTTTCATGGTTTATTCTTATAATAACTTCATGGTTTCATATAAATTACCAATGATATTTTCTCTTATGTTTATCTTACAGAAGATATTATATTGGGTATACCATTAAGAAATTCTATTAGGTATATGCATATATGTGTATAGAATTTCAAATCTCTAGTTAATATTAAACTTACATAATATATACACACATATATATAATACTAAATTATTTTGTAATATATATAAAAAATAATAATAACTATACATCCGATGGTACCAATCATCATACTTATTTCCATGACTTTATTTTATCCTTTTTATAAAAGTAGTATATTGAAATAAACTTCTGTAAATTTTATTGAACATAATATTTTGGAATTTAAGGATGGATAAATAAAAGTTTAAAGGAATAAATTAACAAAAATATAAATTTTCTGGACTCATAGGAATAAATTTATTTTTAAATAGTGGGTTGAACCATATGGGTTTAACATATCAAAACTTAACTCTCAATTTATTGTATATTATATTATTTATTCAAAGAAGTACTTATGGTAAGTAAGTTTGACGTTTCTAAAATTGATTCTAAATATATTTGAGTAATATACATGTATTAGAATATGTATGTATATCCCATACAATAGTAATAGTAATTTATTTAAAGATATTACAACATTAAAATTGTAATCTGATTTTTAGATAAAGTTATATAAAGGACAAACGTACTAAACACACATTTGATTCAACTATTTTTATGTGAGGCATCCATTTTAAATTCTAGTTTGAAAAATGAATGTTTAGAAACATTTTAACGTGCCAGGTAAAATAAATAGATACTAAATTATTGATTTAAGTAGGATAAGGAAAAATGTTTTCACTGTTGCAATATCCTTACTTCTAAAAATTTAATTATCTAATCTTTTTTTTATGTATCAATTGTTCAAACCATTAAACCTATCTTTTCTCTCCTTTTATTATACATCATAAAAATTTTATTACTTCTTTTTAAATATAATATTCTAAATAATAGAGAAATGAAAACCTGATTATTTATATATGATTATCATGATATATATAATGACTCTTTTGATCATATCCTCTCTTTATAGTTTTAAATGTACACATTTTACATGTATCCTAATATATATATGAATATATATTTTTACATTATATACACGTATATATATTATTTAAATGTATTATAGTGTATATATACATTTCAAATATAATAGAATTGTATTATTTAACTATTATATATTAGCCAGCTGACTCGAATACTTTTCTTTATAATTTAAGATACACAATCTATAACTAATATGACTGGTTAATCTTATAATCTTATATTAACTATCTCCATGCATAAGACATATTCTGCACATACCTTAATATTAAAGATCTGTAGAAACGCTTTCAACGTTTAGTTAGGCCTTTCTACGTAGTCCAATCAACCCAAATCTCTAAAAATTTTAAATGATTTTATTTAATCATGAATAACCATCATATTCATTTAACCATCTATTTTATTACTAAGTATTTTAATAGAAACCTTTACAAGTAATCCCAACATCAGTTATTTCATAAAACTATGAAAGTATGAAGTCTTATGGCCAAATGGTTACAACCCAGAAGGGATAAAATGGAGTGGTAAATTGGTACGTCTGGGTTTCAATACTTGCTTTGGCTCGATCCACTAAAGCAATCTTTTAAATTTTATAAATTCTTAAAATCCTTTTGGTTAATTTAATAGCTTCGGTTTTATTTATTTAGATATAAATTATTTTGAAACAATATTATTAAAACCACAAAGGTTTAAAGCTTTATACCATATATTTCAATATGTATTTTAAACCAAAGTAAATGATTGGTTCCAAAAGAGAGTCATGAACATGATTGCTTTGTTAATAACTAACTTAGTTTGATGTATATTATGATATATTATTTGAGTAGGTGGTATTAATTATCACAGACAAATTTCTAGTATAAACATTTGGGTACAATCATAAAAATAGATTGATTAAAAACGGCGAACATTGTGACTTATATATACAAACTATAACTGGAATTCAAAATATACTAGTGATTATGCGTCCATAACTTATTTTAGTCTATCTAGGTTATAGGAGTATTAGGCTCAACATGCTTTTATATAAGGTTTATTCTATCTCCTGTGTCTACTAAGTTGTTATCTAATGGGCGAAGTTCCTTTAAAGTTTCTGGCTCATAGGTGGCATGGGTGCTGGTACTGATTTGGCGATTCAACTATTTAATATAAGTTAATATTTACTGCGGTAGTGGCTAACATATGGAGATTTACCCAGTGTTCATCTAATTCATCTTTCCATGGTAGGTTATTGCCTGTTTCCTGAGTTTGTGTATTTATTTCCTTATTGATTATCACTTCCTTTGGTTGTGACTTCTTTATTTTCCCTTGATTTTTTTCCCATAATTCTACTTCTTTTCTTAGTGGTAAATGGTTTCTCAGACTGTGCCTTATGAATAAATATTCCTTCCTCAGTATCTGCTGAGTATCCTGAGGGATTTGGTTGAAATGAGGTTCCCTTATCTTTTGGTGAACTATCTAATTGGCGATAAATGTCCGAAATTCTTTGCTTACCCATACTGTAGACTAACAAATAGTCAAATAACATAAAGCACATAATTACATAAGTTATTTCCTAACATAGAATTTAAAACTTAAGTGTCAGCAGAACACTTCTTTGGCTTGAACCAGTGGCATGGCTCTGATACCACCTTCTGTCACAACCCCCGACCCCACCCTGGGAGCGGGAGCCGTGAGCCAGTTTCGGTGGTATCCTGTTATTGTCTAATTTGGCAGCGGAATTTTCATCAGGACCGTAGTTAGGAAATATTTTATCAGAGTAAAATACCACACTTTCATAATATTAAACACATGGGATAAAACCCAAGTTTGCAGTACACACATTTTCATAGGAATAAATCCTATGTTTATTTAATAAAAACATCTACTTTATTTTAGGTAACTTTATTGCCACTTTTCCAAGCCTTCAGTGCTGTCCAGCTGGCTTCTATTTGGCTTTCACATATTGTTACCTGTAACGCGTTTAAAAACATTTTGTCAGTGGGAAATACTGGTGAGTGAATCCCAGTTCAATCAAGTTTTAATAAAAACCATTGTACAGTATATAGGGCGGTCTCGCAATTACATTTGTTTCCAAGTCATACCAATTACAACCCACGGTACTGTCAGACCCGACTTGTGGAATGTTACCCCTCCATTAACAAATTTTGTACACAAAACCCCAACATACCGACGATAATTGTATCCTTACAAACACTCAATAACTGTTTAATATATAATTAATCGTGTGAGGTTTTGTAAAAACAGTTTACAAAAAGGAGATTACTCACATTGCTATTTTATGTATTTCCTTTGTGGCTTCATGGTTATAATCTAGTTGAATAAACAATGCACACGCGTTAGTTTAATAACCCATTTTAACATTAGTAATACCCTCCCCGAGACGGCATTCCAACGACTACGTCGGGCAGAACCACGACAGCCGTTACGGAACCCTAGATCAATCGGGCAGAGTATCTAATACTTTGAACATGCTGAGAAAGCCAGCATCAGGCAGACACTGCCTCTAAGGCCTGTATGAGCCAGAAATATTTTGCTACACTAGTGGTGAGTGTAGGGATACAAGGGTTATAGAACTGCGTCTCTAGGAATAAGTTTTAATGACTGGATGTGCCTAAAACATGCTCTAAATACAAAACCCAGCACTTTACATCAACAATTCAGCTTTTAGCTAACTAATAAAGTGCCAAAGCATGAGAAAAATATTACTAGACACTTTCCAAAGTGTCAGAAATGAGTTGTGTCACTAAAAATGGTATTAACAACACTTTAAAGCTTTGTTAACGCTTTAACGGATTACTATCCAACCGAACAACCGGACTATACCCGGAACATGAAAATAATGTCATTTTCATTATTTATCTTTTTCTGAGCCAGTTAGGGTCCCTGAATACCCTAACACCCATTGTAGCGCGTGACACACCACTAACCGGGTTAAGCACTTAACTAACTTACTTAACCTAACTATTATCCTAACTAACTAGTTAGAATCGAACTAGACCCCCCCCCCCCTTTTGAAACCGTCCCCATGAGGGGGACACACTTGTCCTATTTGATGATTATTATATTAAGTGTGCTTAGTATCAAGAAGACACTAAATCCATTGGATAATGATCATTTTAGTTGTTTATAAGTTCATGCCTTAACCCACCATAATATGATCATCACACAACACAACTCAAAACTCTCTCCCTCTCTCTAAAGAAGCTACGGCCGAACACCCCCTTGTGCATCCATCCGATTTCGAGTTTAGTTCAAGTCATTCCAATCATCTACAAGTGTTAAGGGTCGCATATAAGGAGTCTTGGTGCAAACGGAAGGCGAGGGACCTCACTCTCTTGCTTTTATCCATGCGTTTTTCGCTTAGATTCTTCCCTAGCCTCGAGCTAGTAGTAAATTGCTTAAATCACCTACTCGAACTATTTTGAAGTGGTTAATACGATGTGTAACGGTTAAAACTCGAAATCTTACAAGATAATGCTTTAAAGTCTACTTAAAACACTAAAATGTTGGTTAAAAGCTTACAAGTTGTGTAAATGTTGTTGTAATCAAATTGTGTGGTTATTTGAACCCGATCTATATTGTGGTAGCTCGGATCGTCATTTAACCCGGGTTGGTCACGATCTTGGATCATGACATAAGGTTGTTTTGGAAGTAACAAGGGTTAAAGGGCGAAACTCTACCACACACATATCATGAACTTGTGTAAAAGCGATTTTGTTTGTACAATAGTGTTTAAAACTAGTAGATCTACGTATCTACAAGCGGTATTTTCAAAGGACCACGTGTCAAGAGAAAACATACTTTTAAAGTCGGATCTTACACTAACACGAATGGTTTTTAACACACAAGTGTGTAAACACTTGTGTAACACAAAGTTTCGACAAAATAACTATTTTTGAAAAAGATGACGAGAAGTTGTAAAGACGGAACTTCCATAAAAACGAGGTTTTTACAAAATCGGATTGTTTTATATAAAAATCCACTAAAAGTAATGGGATTTACTTCATAGTTTGAATAAATCACAAGTTCATGAAATTTATGCGATTTATATACATATTTTGACTAGTTTGTGATTTGAACATTGTTTTGATTAAATAAGAAGATTGTTGGTTTGATTTATAAAAGAAAATGATACGCTTGAAAGCGTGGCCACCTCCAGTTACAGAGGAAACTCTGGCGAAATTTTTCCAAAAACCTAACACTTAGAAATATTTTCACTATAAGTGTAGAAATACATTTTGACTTGTTTTCAAATTATAGATCTCGCCACGACTTATTTACAAAATATCGGAGGTGGGATTTCACAAAATAAAACGCGATACATATATATATTTAGTATATATTTTTCACAACATCACTTGTATGAGTGTTTATGATTATTTTGTGAACTACGTAAATATTATTTTTAGGGTAAAAATAATATTACTAAGTATTATTTTGGGAAAATCACATGTATTAAAATATAATATTTTTGGGAAGAATATTTATATTTTGAAGTTGGAAATAAAATATATTAAGTGAGACTTAATAGTGTAATCCGAATGTTACGAAA
Organism: Helianthus tuberosus; assembly: GCA_030545235.1. Lineage (NCBI taxonomy): Eukaryota > Viridiplantae > Streptophyta > Magnoliopsida > Asterales > Asteraceae > Helianthus > Helianthus tuberosus. The sequence goes on along the minus strand of JARYGA010034275.1, from coordinate 13,533 downwards.
CGCACATGTATTAAATCCCTCATCCTTGGGAAGGAAAATGATTACCAAGTATACAGAATATAAACACGAAATAGTTGCCTAACTATTTCCCAAAAACTTAAACCTAAAGCTAAGGCACGGCCGTCCGTCTAATAGAATTAGTACGTGTAGGTCGTCACACAGCTGTTTGATTTGGAGACATACTTGGTAGAGACGCACCACGGTGAGTTCATGTCCCCCTTTTCTCTTAACTGTTTTCAGTTTTTAACTGCGGGGGTGAAATACATGTTACTAGGATTACGAGTACTTTATACATGGTATGGTTAGCGTAAGGAGGTTTACTACTTAGATCATGTGAGTGGGTAGGCGTGAACTGGAGGCCATTAATCCTCATTATAGGACCGAGGGACGTAAGCGGTAGATCTATCTGGGTGTAGCGAGCCCAACCCCAGGTCCAACAGTACGGACCTCGGGGTGACTTTGTGCCCCGACGCAAAATCGCAAGGTTTGAGTCTTCCTACTTGCACTTCACACATATCAATGGCCTTGCAAACCATTGGTGATCTCTTTTTCCTTATTTGCTACATACCAGGATTTTTATATGAACAAAGGTTTATTTACTCACTTACACATGAACTCGCTCAACATTATTGTTGATTTTTCAACTTACATGTATTTCAGGGAATTAAAGATCTGGCGCGGTATGTTATGTTTTCCCGCTGCATATGGGTTCCGAGGTCATCCGGGTTTAGGAAATGTGACTTTTTCCTGGACAAGTCACAAATCTTAAACTGCGTTTTATTCATGTGGATGTTTATGTTTTTCTAAACAATGTTTTATGTTATGAAGTTGTAAGTCCTTAAGACAATGTGATGTTACTTCAGTTTTTAAAACTTAATCGAATGGATGATCTTGCATGATTTTACTTCATATAGCTTTGTTATGGTTAAGCTATGGTATTAAGAAGTCACACCAAAATAACCACGCTTTTGCAAAGCCAGGGTGTGACAGCTTGGTATCAGAGCTCTGATCATAGCGAACTAGGATTCTTTCTCGAGTCTAGACTATGATCACTAGGGCTCTCACGAAAACATTTTTATTGCATACCACTTAAGTCCAGATCCAAAACGTTTTTACAAATAAATGTTGAGCACATTTTATTTATTATTTATAGGCTCAGTCTGAGAGGCTGAGGCTCGGTCTGAGAGGCCGAGGCTCGGTCTGAGAGGCCGAGGTAGTTGGCTAGTGGGACTAGGAAGAGCAGTCTGAGAGGCTGGGAGAATTTGGCTAGTGGGACTAGGAAGAGCAGTCTGAGAGGCTGGGAGAATTTGGCTAGTGGGACTAGGAAAAGCAGTCTAAGAGGCTGGGAGGCTAGTGGGACTAGGAGAATTATTTGAATGCTTACTTGGCGACTTATGTGATTATTTGATTGTATGATTGACTGTTTGTGCATATATGTGTTTATGTTACAGACACCATGGACACCTCTGGCACAGGTGACTCAGACACCACAGGACCTAGACCTATAGTATCAGACGACGTAGAGTCTTCTGAGCACGAGGTTCACACATCCGACGTTACTACAACGGACGAGGATGACTTTCAGCCCTTTGCTTTACCTGATGGTGCTGATGAGCTCGCTGATGGCCCTTTGGCCGGGGACCTACCGTTAGTGGAGATCCCTGCTCCCATACCTTTGGCTTCATATCCTGCTTACGATTTGCTTCTCGACGCCGACGATGGTGGCGACGTCGATCTGTTTGATGACGAGCCCTTAGAGGATGAGGTTCAGGGCGAGGCCCTTCTTCCTGCTGGAGATCTTTTGTTGATCGCAGATGCTCCCGCTGAGGAGTCACCTGCTCACTCACCGGTCCCAGGCTCTTTCGAGTCTGTGGCCTCCGCACCTTCACATACTCAGAGTGCGCAGCACTTTTCTCATGGATCAGATCCCGACCAGGCATCCTCTGCTGCCCCTATTCCTAGTTTTACTTTTGACCACGATGATGTGGAGGATTCCGATCCTGTCTTTCCCCCAGGATTCGACCCAGATGAGGATATAGAGTTTATACCCATGGATTAGCCTATGGAGGATCCAGTCGACCCAGTTGATCCCATCGACCCTGAGTTTGATTTTGAGATGGCCTTTGATGAGCCCGAGCAGCCACTAGACCCTACTCCTGACCCAGTGCTTGAGCATGACCCAGTTCATGCTGACACACCTATTATTGAGCCTGTCATTGCTGACCCACCTATTGATGATCATCCTATAGATGCTCCGTTGTTGGAAGGCGATCATGTCATTGCTGCTGATCATGTTGATCCCCCACTTTTTGCTGATGCACCAGTTGACCCTCTTGTTGCACCTCACCATGATCCTATGCCAGTTCAGTTTGATCATGCACTTTTTGAGGCACAGATTGACCCACGAGATGAGCACGCCCAGTGTGGGTGGATTCCTGCTGATGATGAGGTTCCACCTATTCCCCCTCAGATCACTGATACCTGTCACATTGATACCTCCTTTTCATTTCCTCGGTTTACACCTCCAGCACGAGCTGGAGAGGGTTCTTCGGCTCACCCTTTTGGACATGTACCGGTATCTATCCCTACTATACCACCGTCTGCTACTTTTTCCCCTGTTTCTCCATTTCATGTGGCACCTTTTGACCCCACCAGTGAGCCGTTTCTTTGGGCGTCACCTTCGGCTATGCCACCGACTGACCCCTACCATTCTTTCCACATGGGGTATACTATTGAGGACGTTTTGATGTCTTTTGTCGCCCAGCACGAGGCACACACGCAGCGCATACAGGAGCTTGAGAGAGCCCGGCCGCCGCCGTGTCAGTGCCAGGGTCAGACCCACTCTTCTTCGCAGCACCCTCGACCTTTGTTACCTGACTATGCTGCACGCCTTTTGGCACTTGAGCAGCAGGTTGCTTCCTGGTTGCGTACCCAGAGAGCCATGGAGGAGGACTGGCTCCATTTGTGCCGCTTGTTTTACACTCACTTTCCCCATCCTCCACCGCCATCCGTGTAGAGCTCTTCAGTACCGTATGGGTAGACGCTGGTGAGAAGACGGCGAATGCTTTTGACTGCACAGCATTTTTGGAGACTACATTATGATTCTGACTTTTGTTGACATGTATTTGATGTATTGACACTGATTTGATATAGTTTTTGGACTAGGGTGATGTAGCCCTTAGTCGATGATGATTGTATGACACTGTGATGTACTTGTACGCTTACTATGTGGTCTCAATATATGGCAATCGCAGTATTCTCATCATATTTGATGCTTGATTTGGTTATTTGTATTCTATGACATGGGATGTTGTGTGATTGATGTTTGTGACATGGGATGTTGTGTGATTGATATGATTATAACATGAGATGTTATGTACTATTACTATCATTATATACGTACGCTACATTATGACCTGACTTACGTATTATAACATGGGATCTTTATTATGGCCTGACCGACGTAAACCCATCTTTTAGAAGATACCGCCTAAACGTCCAACGCCGATGCCTACCAATGAGGCAGAACTCCAGCAAGTCATCGCTGCTGCCATCGCACAATACGCCGCTTCGCAAGGAGGACCCAGCGGAAGCAGCTCAAACAACAACGGCAACAACAATCCACCTCATGGGTGCACCTACAAGCAGTTTCTAGACTGCAAACCGGTCAACTTTGATGGCACGGGAGGTGCTGTCGCCTTTGTTCGTTGGGCCGAGAAAACCGAATCTGTCCTTCGCATAAGCAAATGCGCGCTGGATCAGCAAGTCACCTATATCTCAGGGCTATTCTTGGATGGAGCCCTCTCTTGGTGGAATTTGCAAGTACAGACACTTGGTGAAGCTGCTGCCTACGCGCTAACCTGGACCGAACTGAAGGAACTTATGCGCAAAAAGTACTGCTCTCGCGCGGAAATCCAAAGATTGGAAACCGAGTTCTGGCATTTGAAAATGGAAGGTCCAAAGATCGCAGAATACGTTCAAAGGTTCCATGACTTATCGCATGTGGTACCCTACATGGTCACTCCGGAGTTCAAGCGGATTGAACGTTTCATTTGGGGATTAGCTCCTCAAATCATAAGCATGGTGACCTAATCCAAGCCTACGAAAATTTCTGAGGCAATCGATTTGAGCGTAGCTCTCACTGAGGAGGCTATTCGTCTGAATAAGTTTGGTGATGCTGAGCCTAAGAAGAAAGAGACTCACGTTGAGTCATCAGGAAGTAACAAACGGAAGTTCTCGAACTTCAAGCAGGGCGCCAGTGTGGTTGTTAAGAAAGGAGAGCCAAACGCGCCAGCTTAGGTTACAGCTGGTAGTGGGAAGAAAGGAAAGGGATATATGGGCACCCAGCCCAAGTGCAACACCTGCCAACGTCATCATTCGGGCCGATGCAGGCCAAAAGTATGTGAAGCTTGTGGAAAGACTGGTCACTTGAAGGATTCTTGTTGGGCTAGTGCTGGCCGGGGAGGCCAAGGAGGATTTGGGAATAGAAATAATCGTGGTGGTAATCGCCCACAAGGAAACAATGGAGGAAATGGGAATCGAGGCAATAATGCTGATCAGGCTGGTAATGCGAACCAGAACAACAACCAAGCTGGAAATGGAGGTGGAAACGGGCAAAGACTTGGATGCTTTAACTGCGGTGATATTGGGCATTTTAAGAAGAACTGCCCAGAGTTGAACCAAGCCCGTGGAAGAGTGTTCCATATTGAAGCAAGGGAAGCGCGCCAGGATCCCAATGTCGTTACTGGTACGTTCCCTGTAAACCAGCGCTATGCATCCGTTTTATTTGATACTGGTGCCGATTATAGCTTCGTGTCGTTAGAATTTAAGAATATGCTTGGTTTAGCCGCTAGTAAGTTAGATATTCCCTACTCAATCGAATTGGCTAATGGGAAGTTAGTAGAAGCCAATGAAGTTATCAGAGGCTGTGTGATCGAATTGGGAGAGCGTGAGTTTGCTCTGGATCTACTACCAGTCCAGTTGGGAAGCTTCGACGTGGTGGTAGGAATGGATTGGTTATCAGGCAACAAGGCTGAGATAGTTTGTCACGAAAAGGTTGTTCGTATCCCAACCGAAGATGGCAAAACAATTGTGGTTCACGGGGAGAAGCGTGATACGCCGTTAAGAATTATCAGCTGCCTGAAAGCACGAAAGTGTTTGCAGAAGGGATGTGTTGCCTTCCTGGCACACATTGTGGATAAGAAGGCTGCTGAGCCGAGAATCGAAGACATCCCTGTCGTGAGGGAATATCCAGAAGTCTTCCCAGAGGACTTACCTGGACTGCCACCCCAAAGGCAAGTGGAATTTCGCATTGACTTAGTTCCAGGCGCCGCGCCTGTGGCTAAGGCACCTTATAGACTTACTCCTTCTGAGATGCAGGAACTGTCGACACAACTTCAAGAGTTGTTAGACAAGGGATTTATCCGACCAAGCTTCTCGCCTTGGGGAGCTCCGGTCCTGTTTGTTAAGAAGAAGGACGGTAGTTTTCGTATGTGCATCGACTACCGGGAGTTGAACAAGCTGACGATTAAGAATAGATATCCTCTGCCAAGGATTGATGATCTGTTTGATCAACTGCAAGGTTCAAGCTTTTATTCAAAGATCGATCTTCGATCTGGATACCATCAGTTAAGGATACAAGAGGAAAGTATCCCGAAGACAGCCTTCAGAACTCGTTATGGACACTACGAGTTCCTTGTTATGCCGTTTGGTTTGACAAACACACCTGCAGTCTTTATGGACTTGATGAATAGAGTTTGCAAGCCGTACTTGGACAAGTTCGTGATTGTGTTTATCGACGACATCTTGATTTATTCAAGGACAAAGGCTGAGCACGAACAACATCTAAGAGCTATTTTGGAGCTGCTGAAGAAGGAACAGTTGTATGCCAAATTCTCTAAGTGCGAATTTTGGCTACGTGAAGTCCAATTCCTTGGGCACGTGGTAAATGGAGATGGAATCCACGTAGATCCAACCAAGACCGAAGCGATTAAGGATTGGGAAACGCCAAAGATGCCAACCGAGATTCGACAATTCTTGGGTTTGGCTGGCTACTATCGAAGATTCATTAAGGATTTTTTCGAAAATCGCTCAACCATTGACGCTCCTCACGCAGAAAGATAAGAAGTTTGATTGGGGAATCAAACAGGAAGAAGCATTCCAGATATTGAAGGATAAACTCTGCAATGCGCCAATCTTAGCACTACCGGAAGGTACAGATGATTTTGTGGTATACTGTGACGCCTCACGTCAAGGATTGGGTTGTGTGTTGATGCAACGCCAAAAGGTTATTGCTTACGCATCGCGTCAATTGAAAGTGCACGAAAAGAACTATACCACACATGATTTGGAACTTGGCGCAGTGGTATTCGCATTAAAAATCTGGAGACACTACCTCTATGGTACAAAGTGTACAATTTTTACAGATCACAAGAGCCTACAACACATATTCAACCAGAAGGAGCTGAATATGAGGCAAAGACGATGGGTTGAGTTGCTGAACGATTACGACTGCGAGATAAAGTATCATCCAGGGAAGGCGAATGTGGTCGCCGATGCCCTAAGTCGAAAGGAGAGGATCAAGCCCATAAGGGTTAGGGCTTTAGAAATGATTATCCGAACCGATCTTTCCTTGCGCATTCGTGCCGCGCAGAAAGAAGCTCTCAAGGAAGGAAACCTTGAAGAAGAATATCTCCGTGGGATGGAGAAGCTACTGGTACCAAACGAGGAAGGAACGTTATGTTTTGAGAAAAGGATTTGGGTTCCTCTGTTTGGTGGTTTAAGGAGAGTTATTTTTGATGAAGCTCACAAATCACGGTACTCTATCCATCCAGGAGCGGATAAGATGTACCAAGATCTCAAAGATTATTATTGGTGGCCTAGGATGAAAGGCGATGTTGCGGTTTATGTGAGCAAATGTCTAACGTGTGCTAAGGTGAAGGCCGAATACCAGAAGCCTTCAGGACTTCTGCAACAACCTGAGATTCCCAAATGGAAATGGGAACAAATCTCAATGGATTTTATTACGAAGTTGCCAAGAACGCCAAGAGGCCATGACACTATTTGGGTGATAGTGGATCGATTAACGAAGTCAGCACACTTCTTACCTATCAGAGAGAAGGATAATACGAGCAAATTGGTTGAAATATACATGCGGGAGATCGTTGCACGTCATGGAGTGCCTCTCTCGGTCATCTCTGATAGAGACGGAAGGTTTGTGTCAAGGATATGGCAATCCTTCCAAGAAGCTTTTGGATCGCAATTGAATCTGAGCACTGCGTTTCACCCGCAAACTGACGGTCAAAGCGAGCGAACGATACAGACTTTGGAAGACATGCTGAGAGCGTGTGTTATGGATTTGGGCGGTAGCTGGGATAAGCATTTGCCTTTGGTCGAATTTTCTTACAACAACAGCTACCACACCAGTATTGGTTTCGCGCCATTCGAAGCCCTTTACGGACGCAAGTGCCGATCACCCTTATGCTGGGCTGACGCAGGTGATAGGCAGCTTGCTGGTCCCGAAATCGTCCAAGAGACGACAGACAAGATTGCACAGATTCTTAAACGCATCGAAGCAGCTCGCCACAGACAGAAGGCCTATGCGGATCCAAACCGGAAACACGTGGAATTTCAAGTGGGAGAAATGGTTTTATTGAAGGTTTCACCCTGGAAGGGTGTGGCACGCTTCGGAAAGCGTGGGAAGTTAAATCCGCGCTACATTGGTCCTTTCAGAATTTTGGAAAGAATAGGACTAGTAGCATACAAGTTGGATTTACCTGCTGAACTGAATGGTGTTCACGATACATTTCATGTATCCAACCTGAAGAAGAGTCCAACTCAAGATGACATTGCCATTCCCATCGACGAGATTCATGTTGACGACACGCTCCATTTCGTTGAAGAACCGGTTGAGGTTACGGATTGGAAAGTAAACAAGACCCGCCGGAGCAGTGTCAAGCTCGTCAAAGTTCGTTGGAATGCCAGACACGGTCCTGAGTACACCTGGGAGCGTGAGGACCGGATGAAAGAGAAATACCCCACCTATTTCCTAAGAACCCTGCATCTACAAGCAAAACTTAAAATTTCGGGACGAAATTTTTCTAACGGGGGGAGAATGTGACAACCCTCACTAAACCAGGTATCCGTACGACTTAATTAATAATTAATTACTGCTTAATTACTGTGCTTGTTTGAAATTACTGATGAACTGCTACTTGATTTCTGATACATGCATATACCTGCATCATACTTTACTTACCGTCACTACATTATTTACATGCTGAACCTTAGTGACAAACATGATGCACAAAAAGCACAGTAGCACTATAACGGATAACCTATTGAACATGCTGAGAAAGCCAGCATCAGGCAGACACTGCCTCTAAGGCCTGTATGAGCCAGAAATATTTTGCTACACTAGTGGTGAGTGTAGGGATACAAGGGTTGTAGAACTGCGTCTCTAGGAATAAGTTTTAATGACTGGATGTGCCTAAAACAAGCTCTAAATACAAAACCCAGCACTTTACATAAACAATTCAACTTTTAGCTAACTAATAAAGTGCCAAAGCATGAGAAAAATATTACTAGACACTTTCCAAAGTGTCAGAAATGAGTTGTGTCACTAAAAATGGTATTAACAACACTTTAAAGCTTTGTTAATGCTTTAACGGATTACTATCCAACCGAACAACCGGACTATACCCGGAACATGAAAATAATGTCATTTTCATTATTTATCTTTTTCTGAGCCAGTTAGGGTCCCTGAATACCCTAACACCCATTGTAGCGCGTGACACACCACTAACCGGGTTAAGCACTTAACTAACTTACTTAACCTAACTATTATCCTAACTAACTAGTTAGAATCGAACTAGACCCCCCCCCCTTTTGAAACCGTCCCCATGAAGGGGACACACTTGTCCTATTTGATGATTATTATATTAAGTGTGCTTAGTATCAAGAAGACACTAAATCCATTGGATAATGATCATTTTAGTTGTCTATAAGTTCATGCCTTAACCCACCATAATATGATCATCACACAACACAACTCAAAACTCTCTCCCTCTCTCTAAAGAAGCTACGGCCAAACACCCCCTTGTGCATCCATCCGATTTCGAGTTTAGTTCAAGTCATTCCAATCATCTACAAGTGTTAAGGGTCGCATATAAGGAGTCTTGGTGCAAACGGAAGGCGAAGGACCTCACTCTCTTGCTTTTATCCACGCGTTTTTCGCTTAGATTCTTCCCTAGCCTCGAGCTAGTAGTAAGTTGCTTAAATCACCTACTCGAACTATTTTGAAGTGGTTAATACGATGTGTAACGGTTAAAACTCAAAATCTTACAAGATAATGCTTTAAAGTCTACTTAAAACACTAAAATGTTGGTTAAAAGCTTACAAGTTGTGTAAATGTTGTAGTAATCAAATTGTGTGGTTATTTGGACCCGATCTATATTGTGGTAGCTCGGATCGTCATTTAACCCGGGTTGGTCACGATCTTGGATCATGACATAAGGTTGTTTTGGAAGTAACAAGGGTTAAAGGGCGAAACTCTACCACACACATATCATGAACTTGTGTAAAAGCGATTTTGTTTGTACAATAGTGTTTAAAACTAGTAGATCGACATATCTACAAGCGGTATTTTCAAAGGACCACGTGTCAAGAGAAAACATACTTTTAAAGTCGGATCTTACACTAACACGAATGGTTTTTAACACACAAGTGTGTAAACACTTGTGTAACACAAAGTTTCGACAAAATAACTATTTTTGAAAAAGATGACGAGAAGTTGTAAAGACGGAACTTCCATAAAAACGAGGTTTTTACAAAATCGGATTGTTTTATATAAAAATCCACTAAAAGTAATGGGATTTACTTCATAGTTTGAATAAATCACAAGTTCATGAAATTTATGCGATTTATATACATATTTTGACTAGTTTGTGATTTGAACATTGTTTTGATTAAATAAGAAGATTGTTGGTTTGATTTATAAAAGAAAATGATACGCTTGAAAGCGTGGCCACCTCCAGTTACAGAGGAAACTCTGGCGAAATTTTTCCAAAAACCTAACACTTAGAAATATTTTCACTATAAGTGTAGAAATACATTTTGACTTGTTTTCAAATTATAGATCTCGCCACGACTTATTTACAAAATATCGGAGGCGGGATTTCACAAAATAAAACGTGATACATATATATATTTAGTATATATTTTTCACAACATCACTTGTATGAGTGTTTATGATTATTTTGTGAACTACGTAAATATTATTTTTAGGGTAAAAATAATATTACTAAGTATTATTTTGGGAAAATCACATGTATTAAAATATAATATTTTTGGGAAGAATATTTATATTTTGAAGTTGGAAATAAAATATATTAAGTGAGACTTAATAGTGTAATCCGAATGTTACGAAACGCACATGTATTAAATCCCCCATCCTTGGGAAGGAAAATGATTACCAAGTATACAGAATATAAACACGAAATAGTTGCCTAACTATTTCCCAAAAACTTAAACCTAAAGCTAAGGCACGGTCGTCCGTCTAATAGAATTAGTACGTGTAGGTCGTCACACAGCTGTTTGATTTGGAGACATACTTGGTAGAGACGCACCACGGTGAGTTCATGTCCCCCTTTTCTCTTAACTGTTTTCAGTTTTTAACTGCGGGGGTGAAATACATGTTACTATGATTACGAGTACTTTATACATGGTATGGTTAGCGTAAGGAGGTTTACTACTTAGATCATGTGAGTGGGTAGGCGTGAACTGGAGGCCATTAATCCTCATTATAGGACCGAGAGACGTAAGCGGTAGATCTATCTGGGTGTAGCGAGCCCAACCCCTGGTCCAACAGTACGGACCTCGGGGTGACTTTGTGCCCCGACGCAAAATCGCAAGGTTTGAGTCTTCCTACTTGCACTTCACACATATCAATGGCCTTGCAAACCATTGGTGATCTCTTTTTCCTTATTTGCTACATACCAGGATTTTTATATGAACAAAGGTTTATTTACTCACTTACACATGAACTCGCTTAACATTATTGTTGATTTTTCAACTTACATGTATTTCAGGGAATTAAAGATCTAGCGCGGTATGTTATGTTTTCCCGCTGCATATGGGTTCCGAGGTCATCCGGGTTTAGGAAATGTGACTTTTTCCTGGACAAGTCACAAATCTTAAACTGCGTTTTATTCATGTTGATGTTTATGTCTTTCTAAACAATGTTTTATGTTATGAAGTTGTAAGTCCTTAAGACAATGTGATGTTACTTCAGTTTTTAAAACTTAATCGAATGGATGATCTTGCATGATTTTACTTCATATAGCTTTGTTATGGTTAAGCTATGGTATTAACAAGTCACACCAAAATAACCACGCTTCCGCAAAGCCAGAGTGTGACATACTTATCCAGGGGTTATGATACTTACAACGAGGCAGAGCTTCGCTAATTAGGGGGTATAATGCCCGGTTATAATTCTTACTTCTTCAGAATTGAGAGAGAATCGAAAAGAATTGAACGAGTTGGACTGAAGGCCGATGCCTTCTACTTATAGGGCCTGAAATTGAGTTCTACGCGGCCCGCGTAAAGTGTAGCCAAGGGCTACGTGGCCCGCCAGGGACTACGTATCCCGGTATAGGGTTGCCGAGTCAGCCCTAAACTCCACACACGTCGGACACGTTGCGTACTCTGGTGTGTCCTCGTATCCCGGTCTGTCGTGCCCCGCGTAGCCCGAAGACTAAGTGTTCGCGGCCCGCGAGCGCCTGCCAAAACTTGTTTTATTTTATTTTTATTAATATAAAAGGTATATGGGCTTGTTTATCGCATACGGGTATATTTTAGGAAGTGTAGGGGTGTCAGGGGTGTTTTAGGAGGGTTGTTATATTTTGGGTATAATCCCTAAATTTAATAAAATATATATAGAATACTCATATTAAGTATAGTAACCTAATTCAACTTTATCCCTACGTCACGAGACAGAACCCCAAAAAATTTAGGCAGAGCCTTGACATACGTTACGGGGCCCTAGATCAATCGGACAGGGTATCAGTGATCAGGGATTACAATCCTTAAAACGGGATAGGGCTTTATTATTATTATAGGTGAAAATAAAGAAAATAGGGATGGATGGCGTGAGGCATAGAAGAAGGAAAGAATGGGCAATTTGAATGACACTACCCTTGGCTATATATATACAACTAGTGGACTTGAATTTCACGCAACCAGGGAGTCCACGTACTCCTTTCTCATTAAATGTTAGATTGCATTTTATTATTATATTTAATATATATTATAATTAGTTTAACTACTTTACTCATTTGGCGCCTATAACTTCTAAAACATGACGTTTTATAAAATGATGAATAAGTCAATAGAACGAGAATATTTTTATCTACATTTTGGTCTAAGTTTCATTAAAAACAGAGTAGGTTCAAATATAATGTATTTTTTATAATTTAATTATTAAATGGTTCCTACGTTTGCCCAAAATACCTCATATTTCCATCGGTCAACTTACCCATGATGCATCCTTTTAATAACATAAGTTTTTATATATTTTATAAAAAATTTGGGAATGTTACAAATCCGTTCAGATGGTCATCCGAACGGATGGCCATTCGGTCAGATTGACATTCGATTGGGAAGGATGCGGTTGTGTATGATGGCTTTGAAGTTTTCGTTGTAGCATTTTGAAAATAGAGGAGTATCTCTAACTTTCAGGTCGATCGATCGAACGGTCGTTAGATCAAATAGCGATCCGATTGGTAGGACACTTAGTGAGGACAAGCTCACAGCAAGATTGTCACTCGATCGGATAGCAATCTTATCGGATGGCAATCCGTTAGAAACTAATGTTCTTTGAAATTCATGAAAATGATTAAGTATCGAAGTTCCAAATGTCACTAGCTGGATGGTCGTTCGATCGGATGGCAATCCAATTAGATGGCAATCCGTTTGACGTTCAGATCTTTTGAATATTGTTAAGTGTGGATACCAAGTGCAATCCGATCGAAATGCAGTTCGATCGGATGGCAATCCGATCGGAAGGCTATCCGATCGGACGGCAATCCGTCCCAACGAACCTGATCGTCTTGAACTTGATTATTCTTGAAAGTTTTGCAGTTTGATCGAGACGATGTGATAACGTGCTAAACAACGGAACCTCGGCAAGTCCCAAGTCGGTCGATCGATCAGGAATCACCCTAATCCGACCAGTTGACTGTTCCTTGATGATTGTTCATGTTTATTCCGAAATCGGTTGTCTCGTTGATAGGATCCAGATCTCAAGCCGACACATCACTAGAGAAGAGTAGAAGGCCTGAGTGAGCTCCGATTCTATCGGTTTTGAATGCATTGAGTGTAAAAGAGTTGAAAGAAAGTTGGAAAGTTTCTTTCAATCCTTTTAACTTTGATAATGTTTAAATCTATGCGAAAACAATGTTAAATCATGTGGAAATCCTTCAGATCTGAGTTATTCTTGGTGGAATGAGATCAAAACTTGAAGTTCATACGAACTCC